>JARQWZ010003193.1:97500-175062 GCA_033150135.1 Gobio occitaniae
GTGTGTGTTTGTTGTTGGCATGAGCCTAAAGAAAACTCTCTCTCTAAGAGCTCATCCCATATGTATTACGAAATGCTATAAAATCGTTTGCATGTTCAAATTGGCGAGGTTTAAAAAGACGTGGGCAGTGATTTCCGTCAGCTGTCCCGCAACGGAAGCGAAAGTGTTGAATCTGAGCGCGCAGAAGCTTTTATAGTGCATGTGCGATGTCTTTTGAAGCCAGAAGCAATTTGCTTATTTTGAGAGAATGGAGACGCGCAGTAATGCTGAAATTACTTACAAGAAAGTTTCCAAATGACTGATTGATGTTATAATATTTGTTGATTAATTTAATAATAAACATTTGCGGTAATTTCCCGCTTCATAAACCCAAAACTTGCGAGAGTGAGTAAAATTATGCGCAATACCCGCATCAAAATTCAGACCCTGTATGGTATCGATTTAATATCGGTACTTCGGTATTCGATTGTGGTACCGTACCGAAGATTAAATTGTGGTATCGAGCCATCCCTAACACACACACACACACACACACACACACACTGCACAGTTCACTTTCTGTGAAAAAAACCTCATTCTGTGATTTATAAGCATTTTGAAAAGTGAGGACATGCGGAACGTCCTCATATTTCACCCTCTTTTTGTAATACCCATGTCATTATACACATTTGTGTCCTGATTTTTCACAAAAACATACACACACACACACACACACACACACAGACACACACACACACACACACACACTCACACACGAGTGGCTGTACATGACCACCACTAATGGGATAAGGTCTAGTTACTAGAAAAAAATATTGATTTCTCGATTTTAATCGATTCTCACTTTTACAAAACAATATCGATTCTTAAATCCCAATAATTGATTAGTCTATTTTTTTTATTTTTTTTTTACGAAATTCAAAAACATAAATATAGTTTTGGCTGTGGCGTGAGATCGCTCTGGCTCATCTCTAGAGAACCGGCAGTGGAGCAAACGTGAGCAGATCTTCTCTTCCGCTTTAATAACAGTAACAGCGCAAAATAAACACGAATGAGCTTCTGAAAGTGTGTTAAAGATGCAGGACAACTCACTGTCATCTGTATCATGTCACACAGAATCACTCAATCAGTGTTTCAACCGCAGAAAAACCATATCCAGTGTCCATAAACTCGTCAGTCAGCCAGAAACATAACTCTAGAGAGCAGCATTATGATAAATATATGCACCATTACAGAGGATATTCACTGTCAATGTTCTTCAATATTTAATAAATCTGGCAAGTTTTTATGCCTTTAAATGTTTATATATAAATAAATAAAAACTAATTGGAGTAGAATTATGATTATGTAATTGTAAAGTTAATATTATAACTTTATTATATTTAAAAAAACATAATTTAGTGTAATTTAAGTGTTTGTATACAAATCAGTTAATTTTTACCTTCACTATTAGTCGGCTAATGTATTATCAACATTAGTTCAGAGATTAGTTTTCCTTGAGAACATGTTCCATGTATTGTCCCTGATATATAGCCAAAATTATCCATATTGAATTGAATCGAAAATCGAATCGAAAGCTTGTGAATCGAATGGAATTGTGAAATGTGTGTCAATGCCCAGCCCTACAGTCAGACCCCTTCACCCCGTTTACACACAGTATTATTCTCCAGCACAGAGATGATCTGTGTGTGTGTGTGTGTGTGTGTGTGTGTGTGTGTGTGTGTGTGTGTGTGTGTGTGTGTGTGTGTGTGTGTGTGTGTGTGTGTGTGTTGACCGCTGTCTTCATGTGTTGTCCAGGTGTGCAGGAGAAGATGGGCATCATGAACCGAGGGCTGGTGTGTGTGTGTGTGTGTGTGTGTGTGTGTGTGTGTGTCTGACCGCTGTCTTCATGTGTTGTCCAGGTGTGCAGGAGAAGATGGGCATCATGAACCGAGGGCTGGTGTGTGTGTGTGTGTGTGTGTGTGTGTGTGTGTGTGTGTGTGTGTGTGTGTGTGTGTGTGTGTGTGTCTGACCGCTGTCTTCATGTGTTGTCCAGGTGTGCAGGAGAAGATGGGCATCATGAACCGAGGGCTGGTGTGTGTGTGTGTGTGTGTGTGTGTGTGTGTGTGTGTGTGTGTGTGTGTGTGTGTGTGTGTCTGACCGCTGTCTTCATGTGTTGTCCAGGTGTGCAGGAGAAGATGGGCATCATGAACCGAGGGCTGGTGTGTGTGTGTGTGTGTGTGTGTGTGTGTGTGTGTCTGACCGCTGTCTTCATGTGTTGTCCAGGTGTGCAGGAGAAGATGGGCATCATGAACCGAGGGCTGGTGTGTGTGTGTGTGTGTGTGTGTGTGTGTGTGTGTGTGTGTGTGTGTGTGTGTGTGTGTGAGTGTGTGTGTGTGTGTGTGTGTGTGTGTGTGTGAGTGTGTGTGTCTGACCGCTGTCTTCATGTGTTGTCCAGGTGTGCAGGAGAAGATGGGCATCATGAACCGAGGGCTGGTGTGTGTGTGTGTGTGTGTGTGTGTGTGTGTGTGTGTGTGTGTGTGTGTGTGTGTGTGTGTGTGTGTGTGTGTGTGTGTGTGTGTGTGTTTGACCGCTGTCTTCATGTGTTGTCCAGGTGTGCAGGAGAAGATGGGCATCATGAACCGAGGGCTGGTGTGTGTGTGTGTGTGTGTGTGTGTGTGTGTGTGTGTGAGTGTGTGTGTGTGTGTGTGTCTGACCGCTGTCTTCATGTGTTGTCCAGGTGTGCAGGAGAAGATGGGCATCATGAACCGAGGGCTGGTGTGTGTGTGTGTGTGTGTGTGTGTGTGTGTGTGTGTGTGTCTGACCGCTGTCTTCATGTGTTGTCCAGGTGTGCAGGAGAAGATGGGCATCATGAACCGAGGGCTGGTGTGTGTGTGTGTGTGTGTGTGTGTGTGTGTGTGTCTGACCGCTGTCTTCATGTGTTGTCCAGGTGTGCAGGAGAAGATGGGCATCATGAACCGAGGGCTGGTGTGTGTGTGTGTGTGTGTGTGTGTGTCTGACCGCTGTCTTCATGTGTTGTCCAGGTGTGCAGGAGAAGATGGGCATCATGAACCGAGGGCTGGTGTGTGTGTGTGTGTGTGTGTGTGTGTCTGACCGCTGTCTTCATGTGTTGTCCAGGTGTGCAGGAGAAGATGGGCATCATGAACCGAGGGCTGGTGTGTGTGTGTGTGTGTGTGTGTGTGTGTGTGTGTGTGTGTGTGTGTGTGTCTGACCGCTGTCTTCATGTGTTGTCCAGGTGTGCAGGAGAAGATGGGCATCATGAACCGAGGGCTGGTGTGTGTGTGTGTGTGTGTGTGTGTGTGTGTGTGTGTGTGTGTGTGTGTGTGTGTGTGTGTGTGTGTGTGTGTGTGTGTGTGTGTGTGTGTGTGTGTGTGTGTGTGTGTGTGTCTGACCGCTGTCTTCATGTGTTGTCCAGGTGTGCAGGAGAAGATGGGCATCATGAACCGAGGGCTGGTGTGTGTGTGTGTGTGTGTGTGTGTGTGTGTGTGTGTGTGTGTGTGTGTGTGTCTGACCGCTGTCTTCATGTGTTGTCCAGGTGTGCAGGAGAAGATGGGCATCATGAACCGAGGGCTGGTGTGTGTGTGTGTCTGTGTGTGTGTGTGTGTGTGTGTGTCTGACCGCTGTCTTCATGTGTTGTCCAGGTGTGCAGGAGAAGATGGGCATCATGAACCGAGGGCTGGTGTGTGTGTGTGTCTGTGTGTGTGTGTGTGTGTGTGTGTCTGACCGCTGTCTTCATGTGTTGTCCAGGTGTGCAGGAGAAGATGGGCATCATGAACCGAGGGCTGGTCTATGGTCTGTGGGACTATGAGGGCGAGGAGGAGGACGAGCTGAGCTTCAGAGAGGGCGACAGCATGACTGTGAGCCGCAGGGAGGATGAGGACGAGACGCAGTGGTGGTGGGGCCGCATGGGCAGCAGAGAGGGATACATGCCCAGAAACCTGCTGGGGGTGAGGGAACACACACACTCTCTCTCTCTCTCTCTCTCTCTCTCTCCAGGGCTACAGGCCTTCAGTTGACTATCCCCTGGGGGATCTCCTGCATTACAGCTCTATCTCACAACTAGAAAAAAAAAAGTTAATTCGAGTTAAATAGAATTGAGTTTATAAAATAGAATTGCGAGTTAATAAAAATAGAATTACGACTTGATGGAAAAAATCGGAGGAAATTTGTTTGCAAGTTTGAATAGAATTGCGAGTTTATAAAATAGAATTTAGAGTTTATAAAAATAGAATTCCGACTTGATGAAAAAAATCGAGAGAATTTATTTGCAAATTTATAAAAAATATAATTGTGAGTTTGTAAAAATAGAATTGAGAGTTTATAAAATAGAGTTGATAGTTTATAAAATAGAATTGAGAGTATAAAATAGAATTGATCGTTTGTAAAATAGAATTGAGAATTTATAAAATAGAATTGATCGTTTATAAAATAGATAGTTTATAAAATTGAATTGATAGTTCATAAAATAGAATTGTTAGTTTATAAAATAGAATTGAGAGTTTATAAAATAGAATTGTGAGTTTGTAAAAATAGAATTGATAGTTTATAAAATAGAATATAGAGTTTATAAAATAGAATTGATAGTTTATAAAAATAGAATTGCGAGTTTATAAAATAGAATTGATAGTATATAAAATAGAATTGATCGTTTATAAAATAGAATATAGAGTTCATAAAATAGAATATAGAGTTTATAAAATAGAATATAGAGTTTATAAAATAGAATATAGAGTTTATAAAATAGAATATAGAGTTCATAAAATAGAATATAGAGTTTATAAAATAGAATTGATAGTTTATAAAATAGAATTGATAGTTTATAAAATTGAATTGAGTTTATAAAATAGAATTGAGAGTTTATAAAAATAGAATTGAGAGTTTATAAAATAGAATTGATCGTTTATAAAATAGAATTGATCGTTTATAAAATAGATAGTTTATAAAATAGAATTGATAGTTCATAAAATTGAATTGATAGTTCATAAAATAGAATTGTTAGTTTATAAAATAGAATATAGAGTTTATAAAATAGAATTGATCGTTTATAAAATTGAATATAGAGTTTATAAAATAGAATTGAGAGTTTATAAAATAGAATTGAGAGTTTATAAAATAGAATTGAGAGTTTATGAAATAGAATATAGAGTTTATGAAATAGAATTGATAGTTTATAAAATAGAATATAGAGTTAATACAATAGAATTGCGAGTTTATGAAATAGAATTGATAGTTTATAAAATAGAATATAGAGTTAACACAATAGAATTGCGAGTTTATGAAATAGAATTGATAGTTAATAAATAGAATTGATCGTTTATAAAATTGATAGTATATAAAATAGAATTGATCGTTTATAAAATTGATAGTATATAAAATAGAATTGATCGTTTATAAAATTGATAGTATATAAAATAGAATTGATCGTTTATAAAATAGAATATAGAGTTCATAAAATAGAATATAGAGTTTATAAAATAGAATATAGAGTTCATAAAATAGAATATAGAGTTTATAAAATAGAATATAGAGTTCATAAAATAGAATATAGAGTTTATAAAATAGAATTGATAGTTTATAAAATTGAATTGAGTTTATAAAATAGAATTGAGAGTTTATAAAAATAGAATTGAGAGTTTATAAAATAGAATTGATCGTTTATAAAATAGAATGAATATAGAGTTTATAAAATAGAATTGAGAGTTTATAAAATAGAAATATAGAGTTTATAAAATAGAATTGAGAGTTTATAAAATAGAATTGAGAGTTTATAAAATAGAATATAGAGTTTATAAAATACAATTGAGAGTTTATAAAATAGAATTGAGAGTTTATGAAATAGAATATAGAGTTTATGAAATAGAATTGATAGTTTATAAAATAGAATATAGAGTTAATACAATAGAATTGCGAGTTTATGAAATAGAATTGATAGTTAATAAATAGAATTGATCGTTTATAAAATTGATAGTATATAAAATAGAATTGATCGTTTATAAAATTGATAGTATATAAAATAGAATTGATCGTTTATAAAATTGATAGTATATAAAATAGAATTGATCGTTTATAAAATTGATAGTATATAAAATAGAATTGATCGTTTATAAAATTGATAGTATATAAAATAGAATTGATCGTTTATAAAATTGATAGTATATAAAATAGAATTGATCGTTTATAAAATTGATAGTATATAAAATAGAATTGATCGTTTATAAAATAGAATATTGAGTTTATAAAATTGAATATAGAGTTCATAAAATAGAATTGATAGTTTATCAAATAGAATTAAAAGTTTATAAAAATAGAATTGAGAGTTTATAAATTAGAATTGAGAGTTTATCAAATAGAATTATGAGTTTATAAAAATAGAATTGGGACCATAAAAAATCTGAGTGGAAATTTATTTGAGGGAAATTCTGAGAAAAATAGAAGTTATTGAACTGAACTGAATCAACACTGAACTGAGCTGAATAATGGCACTAGTGTCTCTTTATTTTCTAATGATCTGATGGACAGTCAGTGTGTAAATCTGCAGAAGGGCAGAAAGCGTTCCCCTGTGGGCTCGCTTCATTAAAGCCGGTGTGTTAAATATGCAGGAATGTGTGGAAATCTATAATCAGTATTGAAATGCTAAATCCAAACACATGCTGTTGTGAAGCATCTCTGATGTGTTCTAATGGTTGTCTTTTCCTCAACAGCTGTATCCACGAATCAAACCTCGCCAAAGGAGTCTGGCTTGAGCACAGCCAATCATCATCATCCCCGCTGCTGAAGCTCCTCCCCCTCTTCTCAGAGTGAGGGAATAGAGTTAGGAGATTAGAGTGTACTCTATGTTTGTATATCAGGACTTCTCCACTGAAGCGTGTCCACAGGGCTTCACTGAAGGCGTTGGAGACGGGATAATCTTGGACAGGATGTTTGTAGTTGATCATGTCCATGTTTCACTGAGATGATTTCTGAATGATGAGACTGAAGTGCTGGACCAGAGATGAGCGAGAGATTGGGACAGATTTTATTATGCATTCCTTCTTCATGTGATTTCCAATAAAAACTCAACAATCGAACAGTCGTTTCTTCTCCATTTAGAGATGTTGTTTGTGTGGCTGTCCTGGGCACAAGTTCAGTCGCACACATTGTCGTTTCATTGCGTTACAATCACAAATAAAACCATGGACTCCAAACACAATCATCTTTCAAAAGAACAGTTTCTGTGGGTCTTCAAGCCGTAATCTGACCGTGACACAGTCTTGCATTGGATCAGAATGGCAGAATCTCTTCATTTGTGTTCAGAAGATGATCAAGAGTCACATCTGACCATTAAAGGCCAGAGAAATAAAAACACAATAAACTATAAAACAGAGTTAATAGGGCTCTACATTTATTACATGAACTGCAAAAGATTGAGTTTAGTTTCCCAGTGCAAACATCTAAACATCCTTCAATCAGGACACATTTAATGAGATGCAAAAATGAAGTCGTTATCTGAGAAACTGAACAAAATGAAGAGAGTTTATGATTAAAACAAGAACTAATATCTGTCATTGGGTATGAACATTACTCACATTTGAATTTAGTAGATATTTATGAACACATTGGCAGATCTTTGCTCTTGTTTTAATCATAAAATCACAAGATTTCTCTTAAATTTATTTCTTACATTGTCTGTAATTGGTCTTAAACGGGTCTTTAACGGTCATGGACTGGGCCAGGGGTTTTCAAACTTTATGATTTCAAGGACCCCCAAATATGATGAACCTCTATGAGGGACCCCCATCCTAAAATACATCTATATGTTATGTATAAAAATAATTTAGACTGTTAGATTAATAGTGTGACATTATAAATACAACATATTGTTTCTAAACTCAAATTGGCTATTGGTGTTGGGTGTATAAACCTGAAGAAGAACATTTTCAATTAAAAGTGATGTATATAAGCAACTTTCACATTAAATGTATGTAAGCAGCTTTCGTCCTGCATTAAACATACTGCCTCACGACCACAGAGAGCGAGATAAAGGGACTATAGTGAGAGAAACTGACTAAAAACATCTACAATTCTGGAAAGTGTGTATACGGTGAATAAGGAGAGAAACCGTTAGAAATGTTAGAATGTTCGGTAGACTTTACCCATTTTTGTCTTAATTCTCAGAAATTTTCTGGAGGACCCCGTAAACCACCCCTTAGAACCTTCTGGGGACCCCTTAGAACCTTCTGAAGGACCCTTAGAGCCTTCTGGGGACCCCTTAGAACCTTCTGAAGGACCCTTAGAGCCTTCTGGGGACCCCTTAGAACCTTCTGGAGGATCCCTTAGAACCTTCTGAAGGACCCTTAGAACCTTCTGGGGACCCCTTAGAACCTTCTGAAGGATCCCTTAGAACCTTCTGGGGACCTCTTAGAACCACCCCTTAGAACCTTCTGGAGGTCCCTTAGAATCTTCTGGAGGTCCTTTAGAACCTTTTGGAGGAGCCATTAGAACCTTCTGGAGGAGCCATTAGAACCTTCTGGAGGACCCTTTAGAACCTTCTGGGAACCCCTTAGACCTTCTGGAGGACCCCATAGAACCTTCTGGAAGACCCATTAGAACCTTCTGGAGGACCCCTTAGAACCTTCTGGAGGACCCCTTAGAACCTTCTGGGGACCCCTTAGAACCTTCTGAAGGATCCCTTAGAGCCTTCTGGGGACCCCTTAGAACCTTCTGAAGGACTCTTAGAGCCTTCTGGGGACCCCTTAGAACCTTCTGGAGGATCTCTTAGAACCTTCTGAAGGACCCTTAGAACCTTCTGGGGACCCCTTAGAACCTTCTGAAGGATCCCTTAGAACCTTCTGGGGACCTCTTAGAACCACCCCTTAGAACCTTCTGGAGGTCCCTTAGAATCTTCTGGAGGTCCTTTAGAACCTTTTGGAGGAGCCATTAGAACCTTCTGGAGGAGCCATTAGAACCTTCTGGAGGACCCTTTAGAACCTTCTGGGAACCCCTTAGACCTTCTGGAGGACCCCATAGAACCTTCTGGAGGACCCATTAGAACCTTCTGGAGGACCCCTTAGAACCTTCTGGAGGATCCCTTAGAACCTTCTGGGGACCTCTTAGAACCACCCCGTAGAACTTTCAGGAGGACCCTTAGAACCTTCTGGGGACCCCTTAGAACCTTCTGAAGGACCCTTAGAGCCTTCTGGGGACCCCTTAGAACCTTTTGGAGGATCCCTTAGAACCTTCTGAAGGACCCTTAGAACCTTCTGAAGGACTCTTAGAACCTTCTGGGGTCCCCTTAGAACCTTCTGAAGGACCCATTAGAACCTTCTGGGGACCTCTTAGAACCACCCCTTAGAACCTTCTGAAGGACCCTTAGAGCCTTCTGGGGAACCTTCTGGAGGATCCCTTAGAACCTTCTGAAGGACTCTTAGAACCTTCTGAAGGATCCCTTAGAACCTTCTGGAGGATCCCTTAGAACCTTCTGAAGGACCCTTAGAACCTTCTGGGGTCCCCTTAGAACCTTCTGAAGGATCCCTTAGAACCTTCTGGGGACCTCTTAGAACCACCCCTTAGAACCTTCTGAAGGACCCTTAGAGCCTTCTGGGGAACCTTCTGGAGGATCCCTTAGAACCTTCTGAAGGACCCTTAGAACCTTCTGGGGACCCCTTAGAACCCTCTGGAGGTCCCCTTAGAACCTTCTGAAGGATCCTTTAGAACCTTCTGGGGACCTCTTAGAACCACCCCTTAGAACTTTCAGGAGGACCCTTAGAACCTTCTGGGGACCCCTTAGACCTTCTGGAGGACCCCATAGAACCTTCTGGAGGACCCATTAGAACCTTCTGGAGGACCCCTTAGAACCTTCTGGAGGATCCCTTAGAACCTTCTGAAGGACCCTTAGAACCTTCTGGGGACCTCTTAGAACCACCCCGTAGAACTTTCAGGAGGACCCTTATAACCTTCTGGGGACCCCTTAGAACCTTCTGAAGGACTCTTAGAACCTTCTGGGGACCCCTTAGAACCTTCTGAAGGACCCTTAGAACCTTCTGGGGTCCCCTTAGAACCTTCTGAAGGATCCCTTAGAACCTTCTGGGGACCTCTTAGAACCACCCCTTAGAACCTTCTGAAGGACCCTTAGAGCCTTCTGGGGAACCTTCTGGAGGATCCCTTAGAACCTTCTGAAGGATCCCTAAGAACCTTCTGGGGACCTCTTAGAACCACCCCTTAGAACCTTCTGGAGGTCCCTTAGAATCTTCTGGAGCTCCTTTAGAACCTTCTGGAGGAGCCATTTGAACCTTCTGGAGGAGCCATTAGAACCTTCTGGAGGACCCTGTAGAACCTTCTGGGAACCCCTTAGACCTTCTGGAGGACCCCATAGAACCTTCTGGAGGACCCATTAGAACCTTCTGGAGGACCCCTTAGAACCTTCTGGAGGATCCCTTAGAACCTTCTGAAGGACCCTTAGAGCCTTCTGGGGACCCCTTAGAACCTTCTGGAGGATCCCTTAGAACCTTCTGGAGGATCCCTTAGAACCTTCTGAAGGACCCTTAGAACCTTCTGGGGACCCCCTTAGAACCTTCTGAAGGACCCTTAGAACCTTCTGGGGTCCCCTTAGAACCTTCTGAAGGATCCCTTAGAACCTTCTGAAGGATCCCTTAGAACCTTCTGGGGACCCCTTAGAACCCTCTGGAGGTCCCCTTATAACTTTCTGAAGGATCTCTTAGAACCTTCTGGAGACCTCTTAGAACCACCCCTTAGAACTTTCTGGAGGTCCCTTAGAATCTTCTGGAGGTCCTTTAGAACCTTCTGGAGGAGCCATTAGAACCTTCTGGGGACCCCTTAGAACCTTCTGAAGGATCCCTTAGAACCTTCTGGGGACCCCTTAGAACCTTCTGGAGGTCCCCTTAGAACCTTCTGAAGGATCCCTTAGAACCTTCTGGGGACCTCTTAGAACCACCCCTTAGAACCTTCTGAAGGATCCCTTAGAACCTTCTGGGGACCTCTTAGAACCACCCCTTAGACCCTTCTGAAGGACCCTTAGAACCTTCTGGGGACCCCTTAGAACCTTCTGAAGGATCCCTTAGAACCTTCTGGGGACCTCTTAGAACCACCCCTTAGAACCTTCTGAAGGACCCTTAGAGCCTTCCTGGGAACCTTCTGGAGGATCCCTTAGAACCTTCTGAAGGACCCTTAGAACCTTCTGAAGGACCCTTAGAACCTTCTGGGGACCCCTTAGAACCTTCTGGGGACCCCTTAGAAGCTTCTGGAGGTCCCCTTAGAATCTTCTGGAGGTCCTTTAGAACCTTCTGGAGGAGCCATTAGAACCTTCTGGAGGAGCCATTAGAACCTTCTGGGGGACCCTTTAGAACCCTCTGGGAACCCCTTAGACCTTCTGGAGGACCCCATAGAACCTTCTGGAGGACCCATTAGAACCTTCTGGAGGACCCCTTAGAACCTTCTGGAGGATCCCTTAGAACCTTCTGAAGGACCCTTAGAGCCTTCTGGGGACCCCTTAGAACCTTCTGGAGGATCCCTTAGAACCTTCTGGAGGATCCCTTAGAACCTTCTGAAGGACCCTTAGAACCTTCTGGGGACACCTTAGAACCTTCTGAAGGACCCTTAGATCCTTCTGGGGTCCCCTTAGAACCTTCTGAAGGATCCCTTAGAACCTACTGGGGACCCCTTAGAACCCTCTGGAGGTCCCCTTATAACCTTCTGAAGGATCTCTTAGAACCTTCTGGGGACCTCTTAGAACCTTCTGGAGGTCCCTTAGAATCTTCTGGAGGTCCTTTAGAACCTTCTGGAGGAGCCATTAGAACCTTCTGGGGACCCCTTAGAACCTTCTGAAGGATCCCTTAGAACCTTCTGGGGACCCCTTAGAACCTTCTGGAGGTCCCCTTAGAACCTTCTGAAGGATCCCTTAGAACCTTCTGGGGACCTCTTAGAACCACCCCTTAGAACATTCTGGAGGTCCCTTAGAATCTTCTGGAGGTCCTTTAGAACCTTCTGGAGGAGCCTTAAGAACCTTCTGGAGGAGCCATTAGAACCTTCTGGGGACCCCTTAGAACCTTCTGAAGGATCCCTTAGAACCTTCTGGGGACCCCTTAGAACCTTCTGGAGGTCCCCTTAGAACCTTCTGAAGGATCCCTTAGAACATTCTGGGGACCTCTTAGAACCACCCCTTAGAACAGGGATGGGCAACTCCAGTCCTCGAGGGCCACTGTCCTGCAAAGTTTAGCTCCGACCCTGATAAAACTCACCTGCCTGTAGCCTTCTAGTAATCTTGAAGACATTGATTAGCTGGTTCAGGTGTGTTTGATTAGGGTTGGAGCTAAACTCTGCAGGACAGTGGCCCTCGAGGACTGGAGTTGCCCATCCCTGCCTTAGAACATTCTGGAGGTCCCTTAGAATCTTCTGGAGGTCCTTTAGAACCTTCTGGAGGAGCCATTAGAACCTTCTGGAGGACCCTTTAGAACCTTCTGGGAACCCCTTAGACCTTCTGGAGGACCCCTTAGAACCTTCTTGAGGTCCCTTAGAACCTTCTGGAGGACCCCTTAGAACCTTCTTGAGGTCCCTTAGAACCTTCTGGAGGACCCATTAGAACTTTCTGGAGGACCCTTTAGAACCTTCTGTGGACCCCTTAGAACCACCCCTTAGAACTTTCTGGGGACCCCTTAGACCCTTCTTGAGGACAGAACCTTCTGAAGGACTCTTAGAACCTTCTGGAGGACCCATTAGAACCTTCTGGAAGACCCTTTAGAACCTTCTGGGGACCCCTTAGAACCTTCTGGAGGACCCCTTAGAACCACCCCTTAGAACTTTCTGGAGGACCCTTAGAACCTTCTGGAGGACCCCTTAGAACCACCCCTTAGAACCTTCTTGAGGACCCCTTAGAACTTTTTGGAGGACCCTTAGAACCTTTTGGAGGACCCTTAAAACCACTCCTTAGAACCTTCTGGAGGACCCCTTAGAATCTTCTGGAGGTCTCTTAGAACCTTCTGGAGGACCCATTAGTATCTTCTGGAGGATCCCTTAGAACTTTATGGAGGACCCTTAGAACCTTCTGGGGACCCCTTAGAACCTTCTGAAAGACCCATTAGAACTTTATGGAGGACCCTTAGAACATTCTGGGGACCCCTTAGAACTACCTCTTAGAAGGGTCTTAGAGGGTTTAATTATAATTTCACCAACAGTAATTCTGCTGATCACATGGATCATGTAACTATTGCAGATCACAGTCACAGTGTCTCTCTGATATTATTAGCTTGTTTCACTTCATATGGCTCTTCTTTGAGATCACACAAAACAAGTTTTTTTTTTTTACATCCATGAGTTCCCCTAGCCTGTCTATGGTCCCCAAGTAGCTAGATATTGGGAAGGGTGTAAACCAAGTTCTGGGTGTCCTGCTCCCCTTCCTCTGCTTTGCCCGCAAAGTCTTTCTGGTCTACAAGTGCCCAGTCCGTCTCTCTCTCTCTCTCTCTCTCTCTCTCTCTCTCTCTCTCTCTCTCTCTCTCTCTCTCTCTCTTTTCTCTCTCGCCCCCTCCGCCACATAATCTAACACTCATTTCAAATGTAAAGATGTCAGCCAATCACAACAGTGGGCGTTTACACTGCAGTCTCACAGCAGACACGCCTCTTCAAACAGAGCATTCAAGCCAGAGGGCTAATATCAGCATAGAAAAAATGCCTTTTATTTCTAAATAATGACTTTTATATTGTAAAAATCATACTAACAATATGAGTACACCTCACTAAACATTATAAAATAATTAAAAAATCCATGCCATGGGACCTTTAACCCTCAGTGAAAGAGGTGTTAAACTGGTTGAAAGCCCGGTCTGAGTTTGACGGTTCATCTTGTTTGTGTTGAGTGAAGGAGTGTCTCGATTCGCCCTTGTTTTGGTATAAGACACTGTTCATCGCCTTTTCCCCGTCTGAACATGTACATGTGTGAGCTCGGCTATAGAAAGTGCTTCTCACTCCAGGAAATAACCGTATTCTGCTGAACACAATCACACTCAACACAGTTTTATTGATTTTTGTTTGGAAAGTATGCACATGTAGAACCACACCAAGAGTTATTTAGTTGCATGCTGGGATGGCGGCTGGTTTCGAGGGTTTCCCAGTGGAACTAGGTCATGTTTCCACATAATCAGGAGAAAAGAGCCAGTGATAACGGCCCACATGGCACCTGTGTTCTCCATCCTGTGTGACTGTGAAAACAAGCCCTTTCAAAAGCAGATGAATTACTTATGCAGGCTTTTGTTGCTCTATAAACTGTCATGGAAGAGCGATGGAAAGCGGTCGGAGTGTGTGGGTGTGTTTTGGGATGGGAAGTGGCTCAAACCTCACACACAAACACACACTTTGAGTGAAGCAGCATGTCTCAGTCATACGGAGGCCTTGAGCTGCTGATGCCAGCGGGTGACACTGGACTGATCGTCCTGATGCTGCTGCTCTTCTTCCCTCTCATCTGCTGGTTCCGTGGAGGAGGTGAGTGTCTTCGTTTGGGCTTTTTTATGAGTGTGTGTAGAGAAGACAGTGGACCAGGGATGATGGGGACGGGACTCGAGCCGGATGCCCATGAGTGTGTGTAACACAGTCCTCCAGCTCTCATATTAATCACATTATAAGCATGTTTTACTCTTATATCAATGTGCTTCTTTTGTAAATAAATGCTAAGATAACTGTCTTTATTAAGTTTAACGTGTTTGCCCACATGGCCAAAAGTTTGTAATAATTATGTTTTTGTTAAATGTTAGATGAATATATTTGTACAGTAAAACTGATATTCCTCCAGTGTAGATCATCTGTTCTCTGTGTGAATATATAGTAAAGTGTGATTATTCATGTGATTTATCATCATTCCTCCAGTCTTCAGAGTCACATGACCCTTCACTAATCACTCTCAAATGAGGATCTGATGATTAACACACATTTATGATTATTATCAGTGTTGAAATCAGTTTTCTGATTATTATCAATCACTCTAAAAAAAAAAAAAAGGTTCTATATGGCACCAAAAATGGTTCTTGGCTCGTAATCATAGGGGAACCTTTTTTAGTGCTATATAGCCAAGAACCGCTGAAGAACCAAAATTGGTGCTATATAGCACTAAAAAAGGTTCCCCTATGATTACGAGCCAAGAACCATTTTTGGTGCCATATAGAACCTTTTTTTTTTTTTTTTAGAGTAATGTTATTATTTTTGTGGAAACCGTGATACGCTACCATTCAAATGTTAAAAAAAAGTTATGTTCTTGTTCACGAATGCATTAAATTGACCAAACATGACAGTAAAGACATTTATAATGTCACAAAAAAATCTAATTTTAAATAAATGCTGTTCTCATCAAATAATCCTAAAAACAATGTATCATGTTTTTTCTACAAAAATATGAAGCAGCAAAAACTGTTTTCAACATTGACAATAAGAAGAAAACAATCAAGTGTATTTATTGGAGCCGCAGCACTGATAGTTTTGCCATGGCATAAACGAAACTGTGTCTCATATCGTCTGCATGTGTTGAGTGATTTAGATCAAACCAGGGGCGTTTCTAGCATTTTCATTTTAGGGCGGCTCAGCCCCCAGTGAGAATATGAAAAAAAAAAAAAAGGTAAGACTTTAGGTTCAGGTCCAATTCTCACTATTAACTAGTAGCTTATTAGTATGCATATTAGGATATTGGCTGTTTATTATTACTTATAAAGCAAATATTAACGCCTTATTCTGATAGACCATATTGTACATCCCATAATCATACAATGTAGGCAGGTTTATAATCACAGAGATCCCAAATGTGAGGTTTGGGGGGCGTTAAGATGTTCTGAACACAAAAAAAAATGAGATAACAGCTTGAAAACCATGTCAGTGGGCAGATATGACTGATAAAGTTTTCCCATTTTCGTCAGTGAAGACAGTAAACATATGTTTAACTGATGTTTATATGTTTTATGAATGATTTTTGTAGACATGTTAATTTACTGAAGGCTAACAGGAAAGCTAGGTAACTAAATTTATTAAATTAATTCACAATATGCACACATTCATTACTAATCTTATGCCCAATACAGGCTGAAAAAAGCTGAGCTTTATTTATTTACTGAGAGCTACACATGGAATTATTAAATTTACAATATGCTCACATTTATTACTAATATTACTTTGTTAATATTTCTTGTTTGTTAATTAAATTATAAATTACATTACATAGGCCTATTTCAAATCAAAATGGTGAAATTAGACAAAAGTTTATTAATTTTCCTGAATATTTTTGTCATTTGTTTAACATTTCTGAATTACAGAAGCAGCTCAAATATGAAATGTTTAGTTTAGTCATATCTCTCACTTGACGTCGAGCCTCAGCAGCTTCTGTGAACATAAAGCCCGCCTACTCTGATTTGATTGGTTTTCTCAAATATGTTGGACATTGACGAGCGGTGACAGACCAATGAGAGCTCAGATCAACACACACTCCTCTGCTTCTGATGTGTGCTCTGCTCAACACCGCTGCGGATTGAAGAACAGCTGATTAAAAGACGGGACGAAGCCTCCGCCAGTTTCATATGTTTGAAGGTTAATCACTTTTTTTTAGGGGGGCTGGACAGAAACCCTCCCTAAAAAGGGCCTAGTGACACCCATGGATCAAACTTGAGCTGTATGTTTGGTCACATGGGCTGATCACATGGATCATGTGACTATTGCAAATCACAGTCACTTATATTTACCCAAATCACTTCAGACCTGGTCAGAATAATGTCAAGACTCAGCTGGTGTAAAACTGACAAAGAATGTAGTGTTGACACTGGTGTGTTTGGTTACAGTCACCAAACTTGGCACATATACTGTTTTCATCAAGCTGGAGAATTTTCAGAACTACAGTCATTAGCTCCGACCTAGTCGGCCATTTTGGAATTAAATGTGAATCTTTTGAAAAGTGTAGACTATGCTCCTCCAAGGGGATTCATGCGATTCTCACCAAACTTGGTAAAGATGATTCCAAGACATTGAAGATGCTAAACTGCGAACAGATTTTTGATATCTTAAACGGTGTTGCCATGGCGATGGATTCAATTAATGACAAAAATGGGAAGTGCATTGTCTGATTTAGATCAAATTGGTGTCGTATGTTTTCTCATGAGGGCTGATCACATGGATGGTGCTATTGTGGTGCACAGTCGTAGCGCCACCAGCTGGCAGCAGGAAGTGTGTCACTTACAACAGGCCTTGAAATTTGCTCCGAATTATATCAAGACACGGCTGATGGAAAACTGTCAAAGGATTCTTGATATCTTAAATAGTGTTGCCATGTTAACACATCAAACCTTACATTCTTCAAGTGTTTTTGAGGTTACACTCACCAAACATGGTACATATATTGTTTTCATCAAGCTTCACAATTTTCTAAATTACTATCATTAGCTCCGACCAACAGGAAGTTGGCCGATTTGGAATTAAATGTGAATCTTTTGAAAATTGCAGACTATGTTTTTTTTAATACTCCAAGGGGATTCATGCGGTTCCCATCAAACTTGGTAAAGACGATCCGGTAGCACTTTACTAGAAGGGGTGTGCATAAGACTGACATCACACATGTCATGAATATGAAGGAGTTTGTATGCATGTTTATGACGACTGTCATTAAGGGTCATTCGCTCAATTATGTCATTTTTAATGCAAAGATGATATTATTTGAGATGTCTTTGTCATGACAACTTAACATAAACCAATACATCATAACCTGTCAGTGTCTTTGTCATGACAACTTGACATTACCAGGACAACATAACCTGTCATAAACATAACATATCAGATTAATTATCAAACTTAAGAAACGACTTAGCTTTATGGGTTAACATTAAACTGTCATGTGGTTGGTTTTGACGTTGGCTGTCATGAGGCCATTATAATGTCATGAATTTTTTATGACCACTTTTTTTCAGTGGTACAAATTGAATTTGTCATCAAAATGTCATTAAGTGTTAATACTCTATATAATAATTTTATAACAGTGTCATGAATATTTTTCTTGGCCTAAACTATGCCGTCATAGAGGAAAGCTCAGAATGATAGAGTGGCAGCACTGGTCAGGTGTACGCCGTTATGATGGTGACTTAGACTTATCCATCATGTAAAGAAGCATTTGAGGGAAATATAAATGTGTGGATGCTGAAATGAACTGTTTTTGCAGTGATATGGACCAAACGCTGCATGGCTTAACCCACCATTGTACTGTTTTCCTTTAATTTTGGGTGAATCAGTCTCCAAAGGCAATAAAATATAATTGTATCCATATTAATTATTATTATTATTATTGGATGATTGATTTTATTTCTCAAACACCTATTCATATTTTTAAGATAATGAAATTGTCTATTATCTGACCTTCTGTTGGAGCTGGTGGAGGAAACTTTTTTTTAAAACCTGTATGAACTGAAAAATATTCATGACACTGTTATAAAATAATTGGACAGTGTATTGACACTTAATGACATTTTAATGACAAATTCAACTTGTACCACTTAAAATAGTTCATGACATTATAATGGCCTCAGTCAACATCAAAACCAACCACATGACAGTTTAATGTTAATCCATAAAGCTAAGTAGTTTCTTAAATTTGATAATTTCGCTGCTGTGTCATGTTTATGACAGATTTATGACAGGTTATGTTGTCTTGGTAATGTCAAGTTGTCATAACAAAGACATCTCAAATAATGTCATCTTTGAATTAAAAATGACATAATTGAGCGTATGACACTTAATGACAGTCGTCATAAACATGCATACAAACTCCTTCATATTCATGACGTGTGTCATGTCAGTCTTATGCACTGATCCCAAGACATTGAAGATGCTAAACTGCAAACAGATTTTTGATATCTTAAACAGTGTTGCCATGGCGATGGATTCAATTAATGACAAAACTGGGAAACTAGAAGAGTCTTATATACTGTATAAGTGCATTGTCTGATTTAGATCAAATTGGTGTTGTATGTTTGCTGATGAGGGCTGATCACATGGCTGTTGCTATCGTGGTTCACAGTCATAGCGCCACCAGCTGGCAGCAAGAAGACTAAAATTATTACTTGTTATTTTTTTTACATGAATTAATTTGCACCAAATATTGCATATTTTGGAAGTAAGTTTGGTCACTTTAGATTAGGGTCCAATTCTCTCTATTAACTAATTATTAACAATGACTTTTGCCTCAATACACTCAAAATGGCTGCTTATTAATAGTCAGTAAGGTCGTTGTTAAGTTTAGATATTGGGTAAGATTAAGGGATGTACAATATGGTCATGCAGAATAAGGCATTAATATGTGCTTTTTAAGTGCTAATAAACAGACAATATCTTAGTAATGTGCATGAAAATAAGCAGCTAGTTAATAGTGAGAATTGGACCCTAAAGTGTTACCGTAACTTTGATTTGACACTAACGTGTTAAGCACCACACTATAAGAAAATGTACTTCACCTCAGATTAACCATATGTCACCATTAACTTTCTTCATCGCATTTTCTCTAAAATAGATTGAAATAGATTAATTTTTTTCTGTGTAATGAGATGTTGTTTCTCTTGCAGAGAGCAGTGAGGATGAGATTGAAATTTCCTTTGTTTGCCATCGACCTGAAGGTCTGGAAATACTACAGGAACTGACCAAATTCAGCAAGAACGAGCTGCAGTTCCTCTACAGGGCCTTCAAAAATGTGAATGTTCCTCTACTAACATAATATAAGGTGGAAGGCCAGTACATCCACTGGGAATATCACCGTCACTGAACACAAATAATTATTTCTATTTAGTCTGCATTTAGATTTTTTTTCTCCAGAATGGCATTTAGTTCATTGTATATTGTATAATGTTGAATGTTTTCAGTGTTTATGTTTGGGACTGTTGTGTTTCAGGAATGTCCCAGTGGAGTGGTGAACGAGGATGTGTTTAAACTCATTTACTCTCAGTTCTTCCCACAGGGAGGTGAGACCGCATTAGAATATTTGAACTTGTGTTATTATTTTTTTCATCTCCTTGCCAGTTTTGGTTGTTTCCCTCCTTTTCCCAAACTGCTTGGACCCAAATGATAGTCTTGTGATAGTAGGCAGAGTAATTTTTTATTCAAATTCCTTTTTCTCTCTCTCAGATTCAAGAAATTATGCACATTTCCTATTCGAGGCATTTGATACTAACAAGAACGGCTGTTTGAGTTTTCAGGTAAGCTGTAGCCGTTTGAGGTACTGACATGATAATGTGAGCATTTGAGAGCCAGTTTTCTTTCTAGACCAGCCCTGGTCCTATTGGTCTTCATATTTTATTGTTCATCAGCTGGTTAGAAAACTCTCCATAAACTCCACTAAGAGAGACCTACAACAGCTCTAGTAAAGCTTTATTTATTTAGCAGATTTATTTTTCTTCTGCTGTTATTGTTCATTTTACAGGAGTTTGTCGCTGGACTGTCACTCATCCTTAGGGGCTCAATGTATGACCGGCTAAATTGGGTGTTTAATTTCTATGACCTTGATAAAGATGGATTCATCACAAAAGAGGTTTGTTTATGGAGTCATTAGCATTCACATGAATATATCGCATTGGTGCGTTCAGAAAGACCAGTGTAAAAGTATCTGTGTGTGTGTGTGTGTGTGTGTTTGTGTGTGTGGTTTCGGTCTCTCAGGAGATGATGAACATCATGAAGTCGATTTATGATATGATGGGGAAGTACGTGTATCCATCTATACAGGACGATATTCCCAGAGAACATGTGGAACACTTCTTTAAGGTGAACACAAACACACAGGAATTTCATTTCAATTCGTTCAATTAGTAACCTAGATTTTTCACTAATAACCTCCGCCATCAAGGAGGCAAGTTCTCACGCCTCAATAATAACAAAGTCCAAACCGAGGAGGGCGGGAAGGGGCTTAGGTGGAGATGAAGGTGGGAGGAGCCAGTGCAGAATCCCAGCAGGAGGGCCAGGAGTCGAGGAAGGGAGGAGGCATGGTGGAGGCTTGGCAGCTGGAACCAGTAGTTCGACTGACTGAAAGGAGCTGCTGGTTGAAGAGACCCAGGCGAAGACAAATAGAAGGTGGAGCCTGGGTGCCGGAGGGCTGAAATGAAGGCAGAGCGACTGAGGACCAAAGTAGAGCTGAAGGGAAGGAGGAGCCTGCCGGAGCCAGAGGGGTGGAGGGACGAAGCACAGCTGAAGTCCTGGAAGTTCATGGCTCAGGTAGAGCGATGACTGACCAAGGCAAAGCCAGAAGGGCGAGGAAGCATGGTGAAGTCGTAAGGACGATAGTCCCAGGTGGAGCCGAGGTGGTTAGGAGCCAAGTTGGAGCCGACTAGTCGACAAGCCAAGGTGGAGAAATGGGCATGGAAGTTCTAGGCAGAGATAGTGGGTTGACACCAGTGTTCATTTTGACAGGAAATTCTGATTTAGTTTTAGTCTTTTGACTAAAATGCCATTTAGTTTTATTCATATTTTAGTCACCTGAATTGTTTTTTGTTTTAGTCTAGTTTTAGTCAACTAAATATCATGAGTTTAGTTAAATTGTAATACATTAAGCATTTAAGCATTACATAACCGACTATTACTTGAACTGACATTTTGACATCATTTTTTTTTTTACATTAAAAATACACGAAAGAGCTCAATTCACTTTTTTGTTTGTTTTTTAAAAACATCTATATAGCTTTTATAACTTTGTATTTCTGTTTTAGTTAGTATATCAGGTTAAGCTAAAGCTTCAAATAAGTTTGTCTATTTTTTATTTTTTTATTTCAGTTAACATTTGTTTAATTTCAAGTAATTAAGATTGTTTTAATGGTTTTAGTGAACTATTATAACCCTGATACTTTATTGAATATGTGTCAAATACTGGTCTTTCCTCCTGACCATGAATTAAATGGGAATTAAATTAAATACAGTTTATTGTGTACGCAAAAATGAAAATATAATGCGTGACTTTTAATTATAAACGAGCTGGAAATACACCGGGACTCTTATTTTGAAATGTCTGCGCCTCTATTGCAGTTGCAGGAGCTCATTCAAGTTCAGATGAGCAGATAAAATATGCATTGTTACAACCGTCTAAAACATATTACTATATAAACATCGTACAGTAAACACTGTCATTATACATCAGCATTAGTTCATGAACACTGGTCTGGCATAAATGTGTGTTATTGATTGAGCCGCTCTGGAGCTGTATTGGGTGTGTGTGTGTGTGTGTGTGTGTGTTATTGATTGAGCCGCTCTGGAGCTGTATTGGGTGTGTGTGTGTGTGTGTGTGTGTGTTATTGATTGAGCCGCTCTGGAGCTGGATTGGGTGTGTGTGTGTGTGTGTGTGTGTGTTATTGATTGAGCTGCTCTGGAGCTGTATTGGGTGTGTGTGTGTGTGTGTGTGTTATTGATTGAGCCGCTCTGGAGCTGGATTGGGTGTGTGTGTGTGTGTGTGTGTGTGTTATTGATTGAGCCGCTCTGGAGCTGGATTGTGTGTGTGTGAGCCTGTAGGCCGTGTGTTTTCCAGAGGTTAGATCAGTTCAGATCAAATGTGCTCATCTGTGACACAGGACATCAGTTCTGACCCCATCTCTGCCCTAATCCACCCTCACTAACATTCTCCTCTCGCTTTTATTTGTTGACGAAAATGACAGTAGGTTTTCGTCATAGTTTTTGTCATCCAACACTAGTTTTTATTTAGTTATCGTCTCGTTTTCGTCAGTGAAAAAAGGTAGTTGACGAATTTTCGTCAACGAAATAAACACTGGTTGACCTTCCAGCATGGATAGAGCAGAGTCTGCCGCTACGGGGCTGGAGTGACTTGCCGGGGACGGACAAGAGTCCTAAAGGGAGCGGAGGAGTAGCCTCCGTTTGCTGAGGCCGGAGCCTGCTGTAGTCCACCATGATGGGGAAGGAGCAGGGAATGGAGGACTCGCTACTGGCTGCCCGAACACAGAAGCCGTTGCCATTCACAAGGCGTCAGAGGAGTCAGAGGACCGTCCACCAAGGGATATCCAGCAACACTGCCAGGCACTGTGGAGGAGTTCACCCAGCTGGTAGAGGACCGGATGGCAATGCGTTTTGGGAACCGGACCAAGGTTGTTTTTATCATCTCTCTCGTGTATCTCGTGTCTCTTCTCGTCCTTCTGTCTCCTTTTCTCTTATTTCTCTCATCTCTCGTGAGAACGGAGCGATGCCGGTGGTGCGATTACTAATGAGCGTCACCTGCGTGCCACACCGGAGGGAGTGACGATAGTGAAGGATGAGAGAGGACCAGGCCTGGACTATTTGCGGGGTGTTTGCGGCAGTCGTCTGTGATAGGACTGGGATGGATGATGTGGTCAGCTCACACACCTGGTCAGATGTTTCTTCATGCTCTGGCTCCGGGATGGCAAAGTCCATTTCCTCATTGGTGCTGATATTGTGGTGGGCTCTGGCTCCGCCTCGGGCTCAGGTTGGTCTGTCACTGAGGTGGTGGCTGCAGCTGGCATGATGTGTTCCTCCTCACTCTTACAGATGGTGAAGGGGGAATCATTGTGGAGGAGTAGCCATTCCACTTACTCCTAAGTCCCTAGAGGCTCCACTCTGGGCAAGCGAACTCTCAGCATTCAAGCTTGTTTAATTCATGAAATGTAACACAAAAAATTTACTTAAAAAAAAATTAATTGAAACTAAATCCATTCAAAGATCCAATGATAAAAGTTTCTATATATGAAGCGCCTGACAGAACCCTTTCTTCTAAGGAGTGAATAAAGCAATTGTAAGATTATGACTTTGACCTTTGTGCTAAATGTATGAATGTAAATGTTTGACTTCAAGGCTAGAAGAATGCATCCTGAACTTGATTTTTTTTTCTCCAGAAAATGGACAGAAACCGTGATGGAGTGGTCACCATTGAGGAGTTCATGGAGTCATGTGAAAAGGTTAATCTCTATCACTCATTACTGTTATCTGAATGCAAAAAAAACAAATTCAGAGATAAAATACTTCAAGGGAGAATTGCAGAAAGCAGGTTTAACTTACCATGACATTAATCCTGAGTTCATTAAACAGCAGGCATCGTCCCTTTTACTCATAACCAGAGGAACCATGAACAGAGGAAACTTAGGGCTTTAATACACACAAAGTAATCAACGGAACAAAGAACAGGTGTAATACTAATGAGTAACTATGAACAGGGAGGAAACAGGGAACAGAATGGAAACGAAACCAAAACAGAACAAGACCGTTAAAATTATGAGTTGTTGATTACTAACATACCATGAAAGTTCCTCCAGTTTGGGGGATAACCTACCCAGTTTAGTTGCTAAATTTGCTTTCTGTAACATCCCACAGGAAAATGTGACTCTTGCCAATTACTCTTCTTTCGTTTCTGTTTATTTGAGGATGAGAATATCATGCGGTCAATGCGTCTGTTTGACAGCGTCTTTTAGGAGTTTCTGCCCAGCTGTGGATTTCAGAACCACATTCTTCTCCCTCAATCAAGAAGTTATATATTTCCCATTCAGGCCTATATTTCTTTCTTTTTTCTTAGAGACACAAGATGTGGACTTCCACAGAGCCACTAAAATGTATAAAGAGCAGTGGTAAATAATGCTGCTTGTATTGAAAGTTTAGTCTTAAAGAAGTTATTGTATGTATTCCTACAAAAATGGTTAATTCATAAATATTCACAAGTGTTCAATGTCTCATGTCCTAAATGATTTAAGACAGATATGAATATAATTCAACAGAATATGATGGAATTATATGATCATGTTGGCTCAGTTTCATTTGGTAAATCCATCAGGGTAATGGAATCTTTCATCACAGATGTTTGCTGTGTTCATTGTGTATTATGCATTATTATAATATTTATGTGGAGTTTACTGATTTGATCAGAGACATGGTGTGAACTTTAGGGAAACACACACCTGAGCTTATTTTAGCTTCTTATGTAAACATCAATGGGCAAATATATGTTTTGGTTTTATCCATACGGTTTATTGCATTTTTCAGTTTCTATTTAATAGTTCCAGACTGTCAGAGATAGTTAAACATAGTGGAAAAGGGTCATGCGCTTGTGTATAATACAAGAATATTCTGGTGAGTAGTATGGAGCTCATTGCTTTACCATGGTTCTGATGATCTTACTGCGTTTAGAAGTATTTGCTGTGTTTGAGTCTAAGAACGCTCATTGTTTTCAGAGTGTTTGGTGACTGATTATATGTGACAAGCTCATCCCCATTGAGTGCTGTTTACCCCATTGGCTGACCAGGAGAATTATTAATTCTATGGCTGTGTGCTCTGTCTGCTCTGCGCCCATGGTTTTAATGGATGCTCAGATCCAATGTCCTACCTGTTTTGGTATTGAGACAACAACGATTTGCGAGATTGGACCCTGAATTTCGGGGTGTTTTCAAGTACAGCTCAGAACCTCCAGGCTTTACGGACGGGTGCTGTTCCAGTAAAGAAGCTGATGAGGAAGACATGTATAGACACTGCTTCTCCATTATCTCACCATGGACCTGGCGCTGGCTGCAGTTTCTCTGGCTGTCCAGTTTCTTGGTCAGAAGATTTCTTGATGCTGGTTTGCCCTGACTTTACATATATAATTGTTTCTGCCTTTTGTTCAGCCCAAGCAGCCAGCTAGACTGGACTGGGTGGCATGTACATTGGCAGAGATGGCTGATGCACAGGAGATGGGCCTTGGTAACATGCTTCCAGTGGAGACATGTACAGTATATCCTCCTTGGTAGTATCCCCTGATAAAGCCCTCTAACAGAACCTTCAATGTTCCTACCCAGAATGCAGACATACCGATGACCTGTTAGTCAGGGTTTATAATACAGTTTCAGGATCGAGTCGGGTGGGGAACTCTTTAGCCTACTTAATGCTTGCACTTTATTTATCTTTGATGACTAATGCTCAGAGCTGCTTGATGCTTTCTGCAGGCTTAAGGGTCAATCGCCTTTTCTAGTTGGAAAGCCCTTGGACTACTGGTGCAGGCTAGACGTCAGGTATGGATGGCACCAATCAGATTACTGGAGGAATGCCTCAATAGCCTTCGCCAACTTCCACTGACCTGGTCAGGTCTTTGGGTCAACTAATAGCATGTGCAGTAGTCTCTTTCCCAGCACCTTAAGCACAGGGGAGGTTATTCTGATCGACTGGCACACACCGGTTGGCTGCCTATCAGACAGCCAAACTGCAACTCGCACCCCATCATTTATCCTTGTCAGACCTACAGTAGTTTTGCCAGAATCTTGCCCTTCAGCAGACGTCTGAGCTGCTGAAGAAGAGGGCAATAAAACCTGTGGATGCTCAGATCCATCCCAAGGGCTTCTATTCAAAATACTTCCTTGTTCTGAAAAAAAGGACAGCAGTTTCTGTCAGGACACGTGTTCGATCAGTCCAATTGTGTTCATGTCCATGCCGGAGTGCATGGCTGTCGTGTTTGTCCGATCACACAGACAAGTTAATTATGAGTATTCACCACAGCTATGGTGGTCATTCATCTAGGGCTGTTAAACCTCCGCCCATTTCAGAGCGGATTCCCATTGTCACCAATTCACAAAAGATTAACTCTGGTTCGCTTCACACATTTCAGACAGGAACTGTCAGGGAGACACATATTGGTGCGAACAGACAGTGCCACAGTAGTGTTTCTCATCAATCACCAGGGTGGAATAAGGTCTCCAACTGCCCCGAGTAATGTTGCTATGGGCGGACAATCACCTCCTGACGATCAAAGCGATGCATATTCCTGGTCAGAATGTGGCAGTCTTCCTCTCTCACTGCTACCCGAAGACCCGGGTTGAGTCAGTGGACCTCTTTGCCAGCATGACAACAACGCAATGGGTTTCAGTAGCACAGGAGCAGGGCATTAGGTCAGGATGCCCTAGCCCACGAGTGGCCAGATCTCCTGCTATATGCCTATCCTCCTCTTCCACTTATGTGGCCAGTCCTGACACATCTGCAGGAGAGACACCACAGGCTGATACTAATAGCTCCCCACTGGCCAACGTTCTCCTGTTAACCCTTACAACTGCCCCACCTCGACTGTTGCCGTTCAGGAGGGACCTTCTATCCCAGATGGACGGGAAGCTATGGCACCCATTCCCAGAAAGGTTGAAGTTGTGTGTCTTGCCCCTGGGGCTGAACAAATGCTTTCAGAATGTTTAGCTGGGGTCAAGAAGACTGTTTTATTGCATATGCCAATAAATGGAAGCTGTTTATTTCAGATCAAGTTCTTAGTCCTTAGCTCTTAGTACTACATAGCCTGTGTTCAGCACCTTACAAGCCTCTCGAACAAGCTCATATTAAGCATCTCTCTATGAAGACTGCCTGAGTTACAGGCCCTCTCAGTCAGTCCACAAAGCCTTAGTTGGGGACCAGAGGATACTCATGTTATGCTTTGGCGATGACGATGCTCCTGATCCAGCACTGTGTCCAGTACGAGCGTTGCGGCACCACCGACTTGTTGTTCATCTGTTTTGGTCTCTGTCGGAGAGGTGCATCCTTGCTTAAGCAACGTCTATCTCATTGGGTGGCAAACACCATTTCCAATGTTTATCACTTGTTAGTTCGCCCAGTTCCAGCGTCTGTGAAGTGCCATCCTGCTACTCGTGCTGTTCCCACTTCGTGGACGGCCCTACGTGGTATCTCCCAATGAGACATATGTAGCAGACACATGGGTATCACCTTCCACATTTACAAGATTTTACAGGTGAAATGTTGCCTCCAGTTAGCTCTGCTGGATTTATGGGCAATGTTTAGGGTTCAGTCCTTGTGACTGTGTTTATACACCTTCCACTATGTTTAACCGTCTCTGGCGATCTATGAGTAGTGGAAGACCGTCAGAGTTGCTGGTCACTCAGACTGATGAGAATGACTGTAGATACAGACCAAGATGTAAATGGAAGCTTATATGTTCTCCGATATGTCATTGGTCATGGTCAGGTGGGACTGCATCAATATGAAATTCTTGTATCATACACAAGTTTTCCACTATGTTTAACTGTCTCTAGCGGTCTTCCACTGTTCATAGAACCACGGTTACACCACTAACCAGCATTTTGACTCATTTAATCTCATTCTTTTATTTCTCATTAGGGCGAGAATGTGAGGGTTAATTGTATGTTTTTAATGGCATGTTATAATATGAAAAGGGGGGTGTCAGACCAGAGCAACAGACACACAGCTGAAAACACTTCTTTAGCATGAGCTGAAAAACATTTATTGTTTCCAATGATTGTAATTCCTGTGTAAATACACTAAATATTATTTGATGTGTATCTTTTGTACCACATTTGATGTTTCACATGCTTGCATTTCTCTGCTTGGAGAAAAAAACGAATGTATTTGAGTATGAGTCGAAAGCTTTAGCTACATAATCCAACACCAATCATCACTCGCTCATAGTCTTTTTTTGTTTTCTTTCTTTTGAATCACTGAATGAATGAATCACTCACTGCTCTGGACTGAATCACTGAATGAATGAATCATATATTTATACAATTTAAGTGCTATAATTAATTCAAATTTTGGTCTTATTGCCCATGTCTTGAAGATAATTACGGAGTTTTCAGTGTCTGTGGAAGGTCAGTTATTTAAATGATTCCTTGTAATTATTATATTAGGTATTTTTGTATTTTTAAAGTACAAATTACTTGTATGTAATTAAATATGTTTCTCACACCCGTTGTCACAGTGTGTTTTGGTTATGTTTCATGTTCTTAGTTTATCATGTTCACTGTCAGGTTTCCT
This sequence comes from Gobio occitaniae, assembly GCA_033150135.1. Taxonomy (NCBI): domain Eukaryota; kingdom Metazoa; phylum Chordata; class Actinopteri; order Cypriniformes; family Gobionidae; genus Gobio; species Gobio occitaniae. The sequence goes on from JARQWZ010003193.1 coordinate 126,214, forward strand.
GGTTGTCTTGTGATTCCCATGCCCTCATGTGTTCTTGTGTCATGTTGTCATTGGTTCATTGTTTGATCATTGTTCACAGGTGTCCCTTGTCTAGTCATTAGTCCTTGTGTATTTAAGCCATCTCATGTTTGACATATGTCTTTGTCTAGTATTAGTGATGGCAAAACGAGGCTTCCTGAACCACTGAGACCTCGCAGCCCATTGCTTCAGCAAAAGGTTCATTACTCGAAGCATCATTGCTCACTAGTGACACCTAGCGACTGTGCAAAGAAATAGCAGACAAATCCATTAATCCTGAGCCAATGACCTGAGAAGACATTTGTCCATTGCCTGGGTACAAAATAAAATATGCATCTTTCTCTGTCTGACTTTACTTGCACAAAGACAACTGTCAGACACACTGTTAATTAATTATTTATAAATTGTTTGGATAGTGACAGTATGAACAACAAAAACGATGCTGTGTTGAGTGAAGAGCTTATGGTGGAGGGAATGTAACAAAACTAATTGCAACAGAGCAGTCTGGGGTGGAAAAAGTGAAGAATTGTTACTGTTTTTTGTGTGCAGTGTGCACAGTTTATTGTGTAGTTTTAGTGTGTAGTGTATTGTGTAGTGACTATGGGTCTGAGGATATAGTGGAGCAAACTGCAGAATTTTTTAGACGATTCCTCTTCTTGGGCAAAACCTCTTCAGCCTGAGAAAAGATCCTTTCACAAGGAACAGAGGATGCGGTTGAACATAAACATGCCAGTGCCAGCTGGTATAAGTGAGGATACTGATGCTTCTGTTGAGCCCAATATTCTAGTGGATCCTCAGATCTTGTGAGATTTACTTCCATCCACTTCAACAGTAGCATCTGCTGTTGCACTTGAGCTCCTTCCACTGTAATCAGCCGTGCGATCCAGCAGATGCCAAAGGTCACCTAATAATAGAGGAAAACTCTATTAGAGAAAAACTATCTAACCTAATAGTAATAATGTAGTATACTGTAGTATAATAGTATAATGTAATAATATATAGCCCTAACACATATTAACCACAATAATGACAATGACACAACTCTCTGGCACTCAAACTTCTACTCCTCCTGACACTTCTCTGAAATGCCACAACAACCACAAGGTGGCATGAGTTTCGAACCCGAAGCAACACTCAGACTGAACCGATGACTTATTCCACACAAACTGAGGCCTTGTTTGTCATTGGTCACGTGATTTCTCCGTTAACAACACAAGCCTCGAATCGGGGCTTCATCTGACTGGCACGCCCCTTTTATTCTCGACACAAGCTCTGATGCCTCGCCTCAAATGTCACATCACTATCTAGTATTGATGTTGTAACCTGTTGGTGGTGAGTCTTTGTCTGGTCCAAGTTTATGTTTTGGTTGTTGTCAAGATCAAGTCAAGCCAAGTTATTTTTTACTTTGTTGTTTTAAGTTAAATAAACTGCACTTGGGTTCTGAAACCTTGCCTCCAGTGGACTAGATGTTACAGAATACCAGACCACCAATCATGAACCCAGCAGTTGCCTTGCTTCGCCTCCGTCAAGGCCGTGGCACAGTTGAGGACTATGTACAGGAGTTTTGTGGTCTCTGTTACATGGTGGAGTTTAATGATGCTGCCTTAAAGGGCATGTTTCTTAATGGCCTCAATGATTTTTTGAGTTTCCTGATGCCTGAGAGCAATGTCCCATGCACTTTGGTAGAGTATATTGACTTTGCACTTGTGTTGAGTGGTTCCTCGTTTACCGTGGGAACTTTGGAGGAACCCCACCATCCCACAGTGCCTGCCGCTTGAGTTACGTCTCCTGTCCACATCCAGAGTCCAGCGACCACCTCTCCTGTCCACGTCCAGAGCCATGTCCACGTCCAGAGCCAAGCCACATCTCCTGTCCACGTCCAGAGCTAAGCGATGTCTCTTGTCCACGTCCAGAGCCAAGCGACGTCTCCTGTCCTGAGATGGCTCCAGCCCCTAAACAGCGTCCAGAGACGGCTCCAGCCCCTGACCAGCATCCAGAGACAGCTCCAGCCGTCCACAATAATGCACAATAACAACAATGACATAACTCTCTGACACTCTCTGACACTTCTAACCACAAGGTGACGCGAGTTTCGAACCCGAAGCGACACTCAGACCGAACCGATGAAGTATTCCACACAAACCGAGGCCTTGTTTGTCATTGGTCACGTGATTTCTCCATTAACAACACAAGCCTCGAATCAGGGCTTCATCTGACTGGCACGCCCCTTTTATTCTCGATACAAGCTCCGATGCCTCGCTTCAAATGTCACATCACTATCTAGTCACGTGTCCCGTCCACGTCCAGAGCTAAGCGATGGCTCCCTGAGCTGCCCCACGGCCCAGGTCCGCCCACGCTCCATGGCCTTTACAGATAAGTTCAAGTGGTTCCCCTATGATTACAGCGAGGAGGAGCTACATGTAAGCTCCACCCATTTTAATGTAATTAGGCCTAATGGGTTGAGCTAGAATATCCAACCACCCCATTAGACGTCATTTGACTCTGCGGTGAGAACCACTTGCTTTAAAGGGATAGTTCACCCAAAAATGAAAATGTGATGTTTATCTGCTTACCCTCAGGGCATCCAAGATGTAGGTGACTTGATTTTTAACTCCAACCGTTGCAGTCTGTCAGTCGTATAATGCATGTGAATGGTAACAAAATATGTGAGAGTAAAAAAAAAACATGCACATACAAATCCATATTAAACCCTGTGGCTCGTGACGACACATTGATGTCTTAAAACACAAAACGATCGGTTTGTGTGAGAAACCGAACAGTATATACCGTATATCAGGTTTTACCTCTAATACACCCCTATGTCCAACTGCCTTGAGCGCGCATCACTTCCAGTGAGTGAGGTCAATGTACAATGTACACGATATGGCGTAGTTTATGCAAGCGCCGGAATGATCTCTCGCGCATATCCCACTGTGCCTCCTCGTTCCACTTGCACTCTGCAGCCAAAGTTCTAAACTCGATCATATAGTCGGAGACCCGCTACCGCTCGGTCAAATACCCGTCTCATTTCCTCAGTGAGTGCCAGGAACGATCTGGAACAGTGGGCGATCTCAGCTGTTGAACTTGGGTAGTGAGCTCCGACACCTGCGTCACTGACGCTTGCTCTGCCCGTGCTGTAGCTGTCACCTGTTCATCCTGTCGATCCATCTGTTGGTTACTGGTGGATAGATATTCTTGTAATTCGGCAACTCTCGCTGTATCCATTGTGGTCAGATCGTTCTGTCGGCTTAGCTGAAATTAAAACTGTAAGATCCAAAAGCGAGCTCAACAGTCTTTTATTATCCTCAGGAACTGACAAATGCAGAGCGCACAGAAAGTCCATAGACACAGGGAAACAGACAGAGTCCAATGCAGGCAAAGTAAACAGGTGAATCGAACCGCAGTGGCAGTGACGCAGGGACGCAATGGGCTAACTCCAAACCAGCGGAACATCCAGGAACAGGAAACCGGCAGCGAACTCCCAGGAGAATCGAAACACAGACGGGAAACCCACAGGACAGTCTGCAACGATCTGACAACACAGGTAGGTAAGTGACACGTACTGTATAGGAAGGATAATCAGGTGCAGCAGGTGAAGAATCAGATCCTCTGCAATCAGTGACCACACCTCCAACACAACCACACATATACAGATAGAGAATTGTGTTCAATAAATCCCACCTCCTTCGATTTGATTGGATATCTCAAATATTTTGACATTGACAAGCGCTTTTAGACCACTGAGACTGATTAGGCAAAATAGATTAGAGTTTTCCCCCTCAAGTGAGCCGTGCAGGCCAGTAGTCTGGGCTGACGGAGGGATATAGACTAGGCTATGTAAATATTATTGATTCTTCATATATATTTACATAACAAGGGGCTGGCCCACTTTGTCCAGCGGCCCACCGGGAAAACTCCCAGTGCTCCCGATGGCCAGTACGCCCCTGTTTATATGTATACATATTAGGGATGGGCATTTTTGTCAATTTCTCATTTCGATCATCGATAGGTCTCAAAAACGAGTACTCGAGTACTCGGGGGCGGGGCATGTGCAGGGGGCGGAAAACTGTTATGAAAATGGTTGTTGACAAATACAAACGTGACATGAAAACAGGTATACGAAAACATGAACATATAAAACAAAAAATAACTGCTAGATTATGATGCATAAATGTCTTTGAAAAAGAAACATCTTTATAAAATGACCGTCTCAAATAACCAAGTCAGTAATATCGAGCATTGCCTTTGAGCTGAAACAGTGAAATAACACCACCCTGCAGAGCTTGCTAGCTGGTTAATAAACTCAACCAAACGCACCCTATATCAATATTAGTATGAAGATTTTTATGAACCTATTACGACATAAATCAACACAAAAGGACGTGAATGCGCACGTGAACTTCAGCGTGCTAGATTTTACAGGCGAAGGGTTTGAAACGGAACATTTTAAATGCGCTCTTCCCTTAACAACGCTGATACTCGGACAACGAAAGCACACAGACACAACATTTTATTAAAATCGTGTTCTCATTATAAAGCTTTGACAGATTGACTCTGCACATCATGCACTTCATTTTATTATTCATGATCGAAGTGTTTACAGACATCACTGCGCGTTTTCGAACTCATAACGAAAAACAGCTTTAAATAAACTAGTCTACTTTTAAAAAATACGAGAACAGTATAGCACTGCTGCATTACTAATATCAATGATTCTGAGAAAGAAATAGCCTATCTGAAAAGAATATGACCGTCTCTAAACCATCATGTCGAGCATGAAATATGCGTTTGAGCTGAAACTCAAGAGAATGAACAGGCGGTATAACGGCAGCCCTTTGCTAGTTTTTTAAGCTCAACCAAACGCGTTTTATATTAGAGTAATCAGATATAGACAACATAAAAGTAATCTTACAACGTGCATCTGCAGAAAAGGACGCGAATGCGCACATGAACTTCACACGCTAGTCTGAGTGTTCTCGTTTCTCTGTGGATCAGCTGATACACAGGGAACTAAGCACAGATCATTTACAGCATTCTATTTCTACGTCATTATAATGCTATAGGCTATGACAGATTGCCGCTGCACATTTTCCTCCTGAACCAGAACATCCAGCTTACTCTGCGTTCACGCCATAACTACTGTTCTGTGAAGTTATTCTCTGAGCGGTTTGTGACCATGGTAACACTATCAACGCTGAAATGAATCTGCAGCAGTCAGGTTGCACAGGTCAGTAGTACAGTAACAAACATGTTATAATGTGCTTTGAGAAATTAGGGTAGTTTGACGCCATCTTGTGATGTTTTGCAGACTCTGCTGTGTGTTCATGATTTTGGAGGAGGCGTGGTTTTGGAGATGCTCAACCATTAGTTTGTTATGAGCAAGAAATTGTGAGGAGGTGTAAGTGTGTTTCCTGTAAATGGTGGCGGTCCAGTGCTATGTACTTTCAGTTTGTAGATGTGTGAAAAAAAGGGGAACCTCATCAGTGTGAAAGTAGTGTTTGTTGCGTTAAATAATAATCCTCTAAATAATCCACAAAAAATTTGGAGTTACAGTAGTGAAGGCTGTGGATTCTGAAATCCACTGCCGATATATATACACTCAGCTAAAGGATTATTAGGAACACCTGTTCAATTTCTCATTAATGCAATTATCTAATCAACCAATCACATGGCAGATGCTTCTATGCATTTAGGGGTGTGGTCCTGGTCAAGACAATCTCCTGAACTTCAAACTGAATGTCAGAATGGGAAAGAAAGGTGATTTAAGCAATTTTGAGCGTGGCATGGTTGTTGGTGCCAGGCGGGCCGGTCTGAGTATTTCACAATCTGCTCAGTTACTGGGATTTTCACGCACAACCATTTCTAGAGTTTACAAAGAATGGTGTGAAAAGGGAAAAACATCCAGTGTGCGGCAGTCCTGTGGGAGAAAATGCCTTGTTGATGCTAGAGGTCAGAGGAGAATGGGCCGACTTTGACTGAAATAACCACTCGTTACAACCGAGGTCTGCAGCAAAGCATTTGTGAAGCCACAACACACACAACCTTGAGGCGGATGGGCTACAACAGCAGAAGACCCCACCGGGTACCACTCATCTCCACTACAAAGAGGAAAAAGAGGCTACAATTTGCACAAGCTCACCAAAATTGGACAGTTGAAGACTGGAAAAAGGTTGCCTGGTCTGATGAGTCTCGATTTCTGTTGAGACGTTTAGATGGTAGAGTCAGAATTTGGCGTAAACAGAATGAGAACATGGATCCATCATGCCTTGTTATCACTGTACAGGCTGGTGGTGGTGGTGTAATGGTGTGGGGGATGTTTTCTTGGCACACTTTAGGCCCCTTAGTGCCAATTGGGCATCGTTTAAATGCCACGGCCTACCTGAGCATTGTTTCTGACCATGTCCATCCCTTTATGACCACCATGTCCCCATCCTCTGATGGCTACTTCCAGCAGGATAATGCACCATGTCACAAAGCTCGAATCATTTCAAATTGGTTTCTTGAACATGACAATGAGTTCACTGGACTAAAATGGCCCCACAGTCACCAGATCTCAACCCAATAGAGCATCTTTGGGATGTGGTGGAACGGGAGCTTCGTGCCCTGGATGTGCATCCCACAAATCTCCATCAACTGCAAGATGCTCTCCTATCAATATGGGCCAACATTTCTAAAGAATGCTTTCAGCACCTTGTTGAATCAATGCCACGTAGAATTAAGGCAGTTCTGAAGCGAAAGGGGGTCAAACACAGTATTAGTATGGTGTTCCTAATAATCCTTTAGGTGAGTGTATAGATGTCCTAATGAAATTTATAATCAAAGCTTTAATCAATATTTATCCTCCTAAATTATTTACTGTATATGATTTCTTCTAGTTAGATTTTATATTCTTCTTCTTTTATTATTATCCAGCTGGTAGTGGAGGCTTCTGTTGAGACAACAACATGCCTGGACACTTGCTCCAGGGGAACTCCTGCCCGTAGAAACACAGGGTCTGACCACAGGCTGAAGGTTGAGCGACAGGCCGGGGTGATTGTCACCCGGTGAGTGCATTTTGAACAGGAACTTGTGAAGGGCCTGATTCAAAACTCACAGCTCCAAGATTGGCCGTAACCAACCGCCTTTCTTAGGTACAATGAAGTAGGGGCTATAGAACCCTGTCTTCATATTGGCTGGAGGGTCCAACTCTATTGCGTCCTTCGCCAGTAGGACTGCGACCTCTGCCCGTAAGACAGGAGCATCCTTGTCCAGCATGGTGGTGAACTGAACTGAATATGGGGGGACGCCGGCTGATTGTCCGAATGAGCCAGCAAGACTTGCTGGGGAGCGCCAGCCAGCCTTCCAGAGTCCGTACAAGCAGGACCTAAGGGACCACAGACGTTCAGGGAGCGAGGTGGAGCGCAGGGACCCGATTCGGAAGGCATAGCATCCTGAAGTAGGGTCTGAGTGTGCAGTGCAACACTTACCTGGCTCCACAGTTGGGAAGGGGGTGCGTGAGAAGGCTTCACGTCCTCGAACCGCACACCGCTGACCCCTGGCGATAGGAGAGGGGGATGAGAGTGGCTAGGCATACCATTGCACACTGCCATCCACGTCCTCTTACTGAGAATTCAGGTACCACTGGCTGCGACGCCAGTGGCGGAACAAAAGATTTTCTGTCTGGACTTCTTCCTGGGAAAGACAAGCTCCGTCCATCTCCAGGTCAGGGGTGGTGTTTCACTGACCACTTGGAGGATTTAGTGGTAGCTGAGACGGGCATCATCTTCCTGCGGGGAGGCCTGCACTGGGCCTTAATCACGGTCAGTCATCATGCACAGTTCCTGCATCAACCATGGCTCAGAACTACCTTTGTGCATTTGAGTGCTTTGGCTTAGTAGACTTGCAGGGTGCCATCGCATGCAGGGCGGAAGTGGCCTGACCGTGTTGTCTCACAGGTGTTGGACGGGAGCTGCGGATGACCCTACCAGGTGGCAGCACATACACTCCACCTGGAGAAACCACACAAACCCCCTGAGTGCCCCACCATCGAAGGTAGCTCCCTGGATTCCCGTTCATCATTTACTCTACCTTTTTATTGAACTCACTTTCCTGCACTCCTTGTCCGTTCTCGTTGTTGTTATGTTCAGTTTTGGTTGGTGTTGCTTGTTTCTACCTGTTGGACATCATCCTCTAAAATAAACCCGTCTATTTTTGAAGTCCTGTTCTGACTCTTCACTGCTGCACCCAACGATTGTAACATTCACAAGATAGGCACGCATTTAAAGCAGAAGTGAGAAAACTACAGAAGAAAGACGATGTGAGTGAGTGGCTTATTTTACCAGTGGTGTTTCTCTATTGAGGAGAGTGAAATCTTCAGAGACCCGTGACAGCAGGACGGCAGGTTTGTGCTCATTTGGTTAACTTTTTAATTAACTAAATTTATTTGCTGATTTTCACTGCAAAAAATGCTTTTCTTACTTAGTATTTTTGACTTGTTTCCAGTATATATATATGTGTGTAAATTCTTGGTTCTTGGTAAAACTTTAAATTATGGCCCGGAAAGTACTACGTAAGTAAAGACAATTTACAGCATAACTTTCTGTAATTATAGTGTAACTATAAAGTAAGTACGGGTAGGTATAAGGGAACAATATGTAATATTGGGGGAATAAAGGGGTAACTATCAGGAAAATTAACACATTATTTATACTGTAAGTATTTTTTAATTAAGGGGTAATTATCCGTGTAGTTACAGGGTAAGTATGAATCTACGGGCTGTAAATTAAAGTGGTGTTTGTTCCCCTCTTGTTTCGTGTAGTTACAGGGTAAGTGCAATAAACACATACAAAATCTAATATCACTCAGAAATATTTATTTGGAAAAACAACTTAATCCAAAACAGATTTGACACTTCTTATTCATTTTTTTTTAAAATAAACTTTTCATTTCAAATAATAACGTCCTGACAGAGAGGCACGTTTTGTCCCTTTTTTGTTTCTCTTGCTTGTCTTCCTCTTATTTGTTCCTCTTCTTCTTTACTTCTTTATCGTTATTTCCACTGATGGATCTTAAGAGGAATCCTATGTCTTTTGATATTTTGTGTTTATATTTATTTAAAGAAAAAGTACAACAAGAAATGCTCTCATAATTTACTAATCTTTTCGCATCAATCAGCTGTAACCAGCGCGTGAATGAGTTAAGAAGCTTCAAGCTTTCATGACGTTCTCGCGCCAGTTTCATCTGAAACACACGCGAGAACTGGCGTCTCTGTCTTCTAGTCTTGTTTGTTTCTCATTGCTATTATCATATATTATGTTATTGTTTGTATACTGTTGTAGCATTAAAAAAGTAAAAACTGACAGCATCCGACATCTGCAATGACCAGGTTCAGGTCATGTTAAGCCCCGACAAAACGTTGCAAAACGTTTTTTTTTTAAATGGAAACGGTGCTGCGTTGAACACCCTGTTCTGATGTTGCAGGAGTTGCAACTATGGCAGCTGAGAAGGCCATTCTTTATATTCTTTGTGAGGAATTTTCAGAGCCTGATGAAATCGATATAAATACTTATTTAATACTGCAAAATACATGCAATCAATGCCCTTGCAGTCAGAATAAAAGACAACATCCCAATCCCATTTAATTAACTTTTTTATTTCCTGGTTATCAATTCTAATTTAAATCATTTTATTTCTAGTTCTTACTTTTTTAATAGCTTGTATTTTCTAAAATGTTTACATAAAGCACTTAATTACCATATATGAAATTTGGTATATAAATAAATATATATATATATATCTCCCAGAGTTTCTCGGTGCACTCACGTCACGCTTTAAGTTACGTCAAAAGTGAACTCAACCCTCGCATGCACACGCAGAAGACTGCTGGTCAGAAGCGATAGTCTACTTCAGTTTAAAATGTAAAATGCTGTTATTCTTATCGTTTCACTTCAGAAGATTGATTCATACATTGGGATCGTATGGATTACTGTAGTTATTGCTGTGTGTGCTGTTTGATGCTTGAACTTTTAGGAACCCAAAGGAGTTTTCATTAGCAGAGATTATTTATTTTTCTGTGTTCATATGAAGAAATTCTTAAATCAAGATTATTTACTAGATAAGTAGATCATTTTGCTATTTTAAAGCAAAAACTGATCTTTCCAAGAAAACAAGAGAAAATATCTTATGTAACTTTACTTATTTAGTAAATGCATCTCGATGTAAGAATTTTTTGATATTTAGACTGGAAATACTACAATACTATACTAGTAAAATACTAGTCATTATTTTGCATTCAACTGTTTTGTATTGTAAAAATAAAATAATAATTCCCTATGTATTAACTCACACAATTTACCAGATAAGCTCAAACACATCATTTGAAGTGACTTAACAATAATGTGTTTAAAGAAGTGACTGAATGATTGACAGCTCACGAAGAAGGCAAAACCAAACAGAAAGAAAATGAGTGACAGAGGTGTGTACGTTAACAAGTACAGTATTACACATAAATAATCTTTCCAAATATCAATAATAATAAAATCACCTTTCTATCTTCATAGTATCTCTGATTTCAAAAGAAAACCGCAATGATTCTTCAGGTAAGATTCAGTCGTTTCTCTTCTCTTCACATTACATGCTTTCAGATCATTTCATTGAACGCTGCTGTATTTTATATAAATGAGGCTTTTTTGTTGTTTTTAGTTTTGCTAGTTTGTAGTATGGCTAACTGAAGTTTTCTAAGGTTAGCTTGGAAAAGCCGTTTCAAAGTATTTTTTTTCAATACTGACATTTATTTCTGAGGAGTGCTCAGCATTTGACATTGGTGTTACTATTTGATCAAATGTAGGTCAGTCAGCGGACTGGTGAGGTTCAAATAATTAGGTACAAACCTATAATATCCCGTCAGCCCCAGGAACTGCCTCGCCTCCTTTTTGGTCTTTGGTCGCGGACAGGTTGCAATTGCTGCTGTTTTACTAATTTGGGGACACACCTGCCCATGACCCAAATGGAAACCCAGACACCTGACCTCCACACACCCAACCGCACACTTCTTCGGGTTGGCCATCAGCCCTGCCCCTCTCAGCCTCTTCAGGACGGCCCGCACATGCTGCATATGTCACTGCCAATCATTACTATAGACGATTATACCATTCAAGTTCGCAAATTACGCAAGGTGGCTGGCGCCCCAAACAACCTGAAAGGAAGCGTAACGAATTGGTGTAATCCGAACGCCGTTGTGAAAGCTGTTTTTTGGATAATGGAGTTAAGGGGATCTGTCAATATCCTTCCGTTAAATCCAGTGTCGAATAAAAACAAGCTGTACCTAGCCAATCAAACAACTCATCAACCCTCGGCATTGGATAAGCGGCGAATTTCGACACAGCATTCACGATAATCCACACAGAATCGCACTGAGCTTTCCGCTTTAGGCACCAAAACTATCGGGCTCGCCCAATCCCTGTGGAATTCTTCTATTACTCCCATGTCTAGCATCGCATCTAGTTCCATCTGAACAACTTTTTTCTTGTGTTCAGGTAATCGATAAGGCCGGTTGTGCACAACAACACCCGGCTTCGTCTCAATATGGTGCTGCATGAGGTTTGTTTGACCAGTCCCTCCAGAAAAATGCGGCTTTTTTTTGTGATTGTTGCGGGCAAAAATCCTTGATTATGCGGCATGTTTTCTTAAAAAATGCGATGAAAAATGCGGGAAAATGCGGGATATTTATGCAATTTTATGCGATGAAATTGCGGGAACTTGCAAAAACTGCGGTTTGATGAAAAAGAGAAAAAAAGCACTACATCACAGAAAGTGCTGGGAATATTTAAGTTCTCATCTTTTTTTATTGAAGACCTTAATAATGGCTCAAATTTATAAAACATTGAGTCAAACAAGTTCTGTAGCTTTACAAAAGGAATATGCTACAACTTGAAAAATGAATAAATAACTTCCTGTTTTACAGAGATAGCTTTACAAAACAGACATTTGAGTGCTTCCAATGCACAAAGTGCAATCTCTTAAAGGGTTAGTTCATCCAAAAATTTAAATTGTGTCATTAATGACGTCCCCTCATGTCGTTGGACACAAATGAAGATATTTTAGTGTAAATCCAATGGCTCCGAAAGGCCTCCATTGGCACAATGTACACTCTCAAGACCCATAAAAGGTACTAAAGATGTCGTTTCAAAATCCATCTCACTACAGTGGTTCTACAATAACTTTATGAAGCAACGATAATAGTTATTGTGTGCAAAAAAAAAACTAAATAACGACTTATATAGTGATGACCGATTTCAAAACACAGCATCATGATGCTATGAATCAGCGAGTCGATTCATGATTTCGGATCGCGGGTCAAACTCCTGAAATACGTGACTTTGGCAATCCAAACCGCTGAATCCACTCATTGATTCATAACACTTCAAACCGCTGAATCGACTCACTGATTTAAACGCTTCAAACCGCTGAATCGACTCACTGATTTAAACGCTTCAAACCGCTGAATCGACTCATTGATTCATAACGCTTCAAACCGCTGAATCCACTCACTGATTTAAACGCTTCAAACCGCTGAATCCACTCTCTGATTCATAACGCTTCAAACCGCTGAATCCACTCACTGATTTAAACGCTTCAAACCGCTGAATCCACTCATTGATTCATAACGCTTCAAACCGCTGAATCGACTCACTGATTTAAACGCTTCAAACCGCTGAATCCACTCATTGATTCATAACGCTTCAAACCACTGAATCGACTCACTGATTTAAACGCTTCAAACCGCTGAATCGACTCACTGATTTAAACGCTTCAAACCGCTGAATCCACTCATGAGCTGTGTCTCATTTCGGAAGGCTGCATCCTCCGGAGGGCGCATTTGAAGGCTGCATGCGTCTGAAGGCCGTCTCATTTCAAAAAAGTAAGTAGGACACTCCGAATGCGACCTTCAAATGCGCCCTTCTTTTCAGGAATTCGGAGTGTGCATGAGATGTATCCTTCGTTGCTGCAGATAACCCACAATTCTTTGCGTCGCCATTAACTACCATAATGTTTTTTAAATATTATTTGAAAAAATGGCGCCGCCGGCAGATATACATGCAAGCGAAATGTGGTGTTTAAACTTAAGTAGTTTAAAGCTTGTTTTTATTTTTAAGCTGTATATAACTCAAATAGATAGTTGTGGTAAACAGGATTACAAGTGTTGTGAATTTTTTTGTTTGTTTTTTTTTTTTTACATTTAGAACAGTACTTTGCTGTCAAGGCAAAACATTTCATAGTCATTTTCAAGTTATAAATAATTTTCATTCATATAACTGGTGTGAGAGCGCAACTCCACTGTGAACGTGTTGGCATAGCAACAAGATACTTCCTGCCTGTGTGTCCTACGGAGGACGTCTCGTTTAATTCTGATTAGGGACACTCCGTATACCGCATCCTTCACAGGATGTGTCCTCCAGAGGATGCAGCCTTCAAAATTAAATGAAATGAGACACAGCTATTGATTCATAACGCTTCAAACCGCTGAATCGACTCACTGATTTAAACGCTTCAAACCGCTGAATCGACTCATTGATTTAAACGCTCCAAACCGCTGAATCGACTCATTGATTCATAACGCTTCGAAGCTTCATGATGATGCTGTGTTTTGAAATCGGTCAGCACACCGGGAAACTGCTTTGCGCGTCTTTTGCTGTTATTTTTGTTGGCAAATGGGAGTTTGCGCTTCATAATGGTTTCACCGATATCCATGTTTCTCCACGGGGTTTGCAGCTTTTCGATGACTTTCACGTCAGGTAATTACGTCACTTCAAAGCGTTCCCATGGCAATAGGGGGGAAATGGCGGCTCTTGTGTGAAGTAAACAAACATTTTTCAACTTTCTGCTAATATATATATGACTTTTTTTGCAATGAAAATGCGGGGATTATGAAATCATGCTAGCCCCGCATATTTTGCACACGGAAATAGGCAATTTATGCGGCGAAAGTGCGGCATATTTGAAAAAATGCGGCCCCCGCATGAATATGCGGACTTTGGCTGATTATGCGTTAAATCACGCGATCACATAATCGCGTTTTTCTGGAGGGACTGTTTGACCGGGTAAGGGCAAGAACACACTTGCAAAATCTGCCTGCAACCTGGCTATGTCAGTGAGCTTTGAGGGCGAGAGGTGATCTCCTCCTGGGGCCAGAGCGACAGATTGGCATTTGGTGCTCGCTTCTGGCCCGAGATCTTCCTCACTAGATACCACCGTCGCCAACATCACCGACTCCGCCTCAGTCCATTTTTTAAGAAGATTGAGATGGTATATTTGATATGCCCTGTTCCTATTGTGCCACCATTAGGGCTGTAATCAACCACAGAAAATCTTGGTCGACTGAAGTCCTGAAATTTTAGACTAAAAATCGACTAAAGTGACGTTAGGAAAAAAAACGTTAAATGAATAAGCTGCACACTGTGCGCAGTACTTGGTAGCCTTGTTGTCTGCCTAAATTAATTATAAATAAACATAAAAAACTAGTAGGCTATTTGCAGAATATTAAATAGTTTTTGAGCTGATTATTTTGCACTGAAATGAGTCTGACACACGAGTCTGTCGGCTCTGACAGCGTTGCATCACGTGAACCTGCGCAATATCATAGCCTATGACTTTCGAAAATATAGTACTGTGTTGTCAACTAGATATCATCACAAGAACTTTTGAGGAATATGCAACATAATTAAGACAATTGTTTTTGTCATATGTATTATAATAACTGACAGACACTATCATTTCAGCCGCTCTGTGCAGCTCGAACAGGATCAGCTCAGCTTCGCGGCTGAGACACGAATAGACTATTAACTTAAAGCTTTTACTCTTAAAACACAAAAGGCACGTCCACTTTAATAAAAAAAGGAATATTTATTAAACAAGCCAGATCAAGAGCAGAAAAAGCGCTCTCACAATTAAATAAATAATATACAAGAAAACTAGCCTTCTTCAATCTGTCTCTCTTCTCCAGTGGGTTGGGCTAATCTAAAAGAAGTGGAAACAATGGGGGTGTTCTGAAGACAGACTGTTACCAGTGAAACAGGGGTGCTCTGAAAACACCCACATTAGCAATTAGTGCTTTCCACCTGATGAAATGAACGCGGCGCGGTAAAACTGATGAAATGAACGCAGCAAAACTAATGAAATGAACGTGGCTTGGCAAAACTGATGAAATGAACGCGGCAAAACTGACAGTACAGATCCACTTAGCGCGGTGTTGTGACGCTTCCCCTCATGTGTATGTTGATGGGCGTTCCTCAAGTTAACGCTATGGGTGTGCGTTTGAGCCAGTGGGGAATGAAAATCAAAGGACCCGCGAGAGACTTCTCTTCGCCAGTGGGTTGGGCTAATCCAAAAGAAGTGAAAACAATGGGGGTGTTCTGAAGGCAGACTGTCACCTGTGAAACAGGGGTTTATCTGTGTTTTGAAGAGTTATTTTAAATTTAAGTTGAAAGAATGTGAAGAATGTACTTTATTGATAAAATCTAGTCATTTAAAAGGTAAATAAAATAAAAAAGTAAATTATAATAAAATAATAAATTATAAAAAGGAAATAATACAAGTTTTCTGGACAAAAAAAGTATAATTTTATTAAGGATAATAATTTTGACCCGCGAGGGAAAGGGATTGATTTAAATGCTTGATTTAATACCAAATGTTATAATCTGATTCACAGGATCAGCTTCATCTGAAGTCAGGATTGTTCTTCTGGGTAAAACTGGATCAGGAAAGAGTGCGACGGGAAACACCATCTTAGGTCGAGAGAGAGATCATCAAGAGAGTTTTAAGCAGGATGCTTCACCTGGGTCCATTACTAAAACCTGTGAGAGAGGAGAAGTGCAGACTGAAGAAAGGATCATCTCAGTCGTCGACACTCCAGGCCTGTTTGACACGGAAATGTCCAAACAGAAACTGAAGGAGGAAATAGTGAAGTGTGTCTACATGTCTGCTCCTGGTCCTCATGTGTATCTGATGGTGATCAAAGAGGGGAGATTCACCGAAGAGGAGAAAAACACAGTGAAATGGATTCAGCAGAACTTTGGAGAAGAAGCTGCTCGATACACCATCATTCTGTTCACTCACACTGATCATCTGAAGGGAAAACCATTAGATGTGTATATCAGTGAAAATAATGATCTCAAGGCTCTTGTTCATGACTGTGGAGGCAGATTTCACTCATTCAACAATGAAGACATGGAGAACCGCTCTCAGGTCACTGAACTGCTGAGGAAGATTGAGACGATGGTGGAGGAGAACGGAGGAGAACATTATACCAATGATATGTATCAGGAAGCTCAGAGAAAGATACTAGACAGAGCCAAGTTCTGTAAGTGTGTTTAAAACATAACCCTTACCAAAAGAACATATTTATGATCAGTATATTAAATGGTATATAGTCCTGCATCAGTCACTGTCTGTTTCACTTCACCTTCTGTTAATTAAATTACATTTAGTCTACGTGTGAATTATAATCAATAGTTTTCACAAGTTGACACGTATCTTCTGATCCTGTATTCATCACTAGCAGTCCATTGTTTCCTTTGTCAGGATTTATTTTCCAAGTCAACAAAGAATCACATTTCGTTAGTCTTCTTACATCATAACCCTTTTAACAACTTGTTTGTTGAAATACTAAACTTAATTACCACTTGAGAAACCACTTTACCAAAGCTTTGTGTTCTCCTGCTGTGCGTCTTAACTCATCGAATATGCATCAATATATATATAGTCTGCCACCGCGGGACAGGGCATGTCAAACTTTTGCTCGCCCCACCCCGTTATCCTCAAAACCACTCCATCCCCGCCGCCTCTGGTTATTTTGGGGTGCAGCAGTTTCCAGTGAAATGTTAGACGTTCAGTGTTTAAATCCTGCTATCAACCAGGACATAGAACGTCTAACATCCCCTCAACAGGAAGTGTTAAAATTGTCACTCTCAGAGTCTGGCAGCGTGGGAACTGCCAGGCGTTTCTGCATGGGTGTTAAGCACAGTAAAATTAGTAAACTAATTTATTTGTCGTCCTCCATGTTTGAACGGCATGGTCGTGAAAGTACTCAAGGTCAAGATGTTACAGTGAAGGCAGTCGTGCCGCATATTCAACATTGTGATTGGATTCGGCACGATTGATCTGAAGGACGCATGTATTCACATAGAAAGTCTGCCACAACACAGGAAGTTCCTGAGGTTCGCTCTTGGGGGCAAAAGCTTACCAATTTCGGGTCTTCTATTCGGCTAGCCTTGTAACTGCACCTATACAAAATGCATGGATGCAGTACTGGCTCCATTGGGATTCCGGGGCATTCAAATTTTGAATTACATAGGCGATTGCTAATATTAGCTCAATCGCATGAGATGGTGCTTCAACACAGAGACAGTGTGTTAGCTCATCTAGTTTCTCTAGGGTTGAGACATAACACCAAGAAAAGTGTTCTTTCTCCTGCTCAGAAAATGACTTAAATAGGGTTTATTTGGTTTTTGGTCATGAGGTGGGCACAACGGTTTCCCGCTCGAATCAAGACCATTCAGTATATCCTGAGAAAAGTCAGGCTAGACCAAGACCTTACTGATCATCAACACCTAAGAGTGTCAGGTCTAATGGCATCAGCATCCACGGGTTTCCCTTTGGGGTTGTTGCACATAAGACCGATTCAGTTGTGGCTCAAAGCCACAGGACTTAGGGCCAATCCTCAGGCAAATAAAGTGGAGCGCCATGTGGCTTCGTACACTAACTATGTGGTTCAGACCCCGGTTCTTGCCTTGGGTCCCACTCTAGGAGTACCTTGTCGTCGCAAGTTACTAGTGACGGACGCTTCCCTGACGGGCTGGGGTGAGGCCTTAAGGGATTCATCTTCGGAACACAAATGAAGATATTTTAGTGTAAATCCGATGGCTCAGAAAGGCCTCCATTGGCACAATGTACTTTACACTCTCAAGACCCTTAAAAGAAACTAAAGACGTCGTTACAAAGTCCATCTCACGACAGTGGTTCTACAATAACTTTATGAAGCGACGAGAATAGTTTTTGTGCGCAAAAAAACCCTAAATAACGACATATAGTGATGACCGATTTCAAAACACAGCATCATGAAGCTTCGAAGCGTTATGAATCAGTGAGTCGATTCAGCGGTTTGGATCGCCAAAGTCACATGATTTCAGCGGTTTGGCGGTTTGACACGAGATCCGAATCATGATTCGGATCATGAATTTTTCTCTGGGCCCAGAACAAGTTCCTGTCACTCAAAGCAGTGTACATTCAAGGGTGGTTTAATGTGGGAGCAGATTTACTCTCCAGACAGAATTACAGATGGGGGGTGGACCCAGAAGAAGTCAAGCAGATCTGGACCAGATTTTACAGAGCGGAAGTGGACCTCTTCGCCTCTTCTCAGACAGCGCAATGTCCCCTATACTTCTCTCTCAGTACCCCCAACCCCGCTGGGTCTGGATGTGATGGTTCATACATGGCTCAAAATGCGTCTGTATGCCCTCCTTCCAGTCGCTCTGCTCTCGGGACTTCTAGCCATGGTTCGCCAACAAGGGTCTTGCTTCTTATCGATAGCGCTGCGTTGGTCGAACAGGGTTTGGTTCTCGG
The DNA here is from genome assembly GCA_033150135.1 of Gobio occitaniae. Taxonomy (NCBI): domain Eukaryota; kingdom Metazoa; phylum Chordata; class Actinopteri; order Cypriniformes; family Gobionidae; genus Gobio; species Gobio occitaniae. Next base: position 144,829 of record JARQWZ010003193.1, read on the forward strand.
TGATAGTGTCTCTCCTCAACGGCTCGCTGTGGCGATTCCGACGAGGAGGGACCTTCTGTTTCAGGCAGAGGGCATGATATCTCACCCCAGGCCCGATCTGTGGAACCTTCATGTTTGTCCCCTGATGGGTACCAACTGAGGGACACTAGGCTTTTGCCTGCAGTTATTGAGACCATCTTAAGTGCTAAGGTGTCCTCCACTCGGAGAGTTTATGCCAATAAATGGGGTGTCTTTGAAAGATGGATGTATGATACATAATGCAGACTCAGTCAACTGCCAGGTTGCTTCAGTTCTGGATTTTCTGCAAGAGAAATTGTCATCAGGCATTTGCCCCTCCACTCTCAGGGTTTATGTGGCCGCTCTTTCGGCTTGCCACGCCCTGGTGGATGGGGTGCCGCTTGGGAGGCATCTTCTGCTCGCTCGCTTCATTGTGCCAGGCAGTTGAGGCCTCCAGTAAGAACCAAGATCTCTTCATGGAACTTAGTTATAGTCCTCGAGGGTCTGGTTGAGACCCCCTTTGAACCTCTAGAATCAGCATCTGACAAACTTCTGACTCTAAATATGGTTTTTCTCATGGCTATAAGAAAAGAATTGGGGACATGCAGGCTCTGTCATTATCGCCATCCTGCTTAGACTTTGCCCCAGGCTTGGTGAAAGTGATTTTGCATCCTACCTGCCTAAGGTTCCTTTTTCGATTGTACATCGTGTCACTCTTGAAACCTTCTGCCCTCGGCCGTTGACAACGGCAGATCAGGAGAAACTTCATAGACTATGTCCAGTCCGTGCTCTTCAGGCCTACGTCCACCGCACTAGCCAGTGGCGCAAGTCAGAGCAATTGTTTGTTTGCCATGGGGGCCGCAACAGAAGTTCTGCCGCCACCAAACAAACAATGTCACAATGGGTCAGGGATGCTATTGCTCTTGCCTCTGAGGCGCGCGGGCAAGCTTCGCCTATAGGGTTAAGGGCTCACTCCACCAGGGGAGTCGCCTCTTCTACTGCGTTAGCAAGGGGTGCTCCCTTTGTGATGCGGCAAGTTGGTCCACTCCGCACACATTCATACGATTTTATACCTTGGATGCTCATGCCACTCCGGGCTCTCATGTCCTTGAGTCGACATCACAAGCTAATGTCTGAGGCGTCTTGCGTTCTTGTGCACACCTACACAACTGTAAAGGGGTCCAGACACCATCAATGATAAGCCAATGATCACCATTTGCATAAGCTTATGCAGCATTGAGTATAGCTTTATCAGGGAACAGGGTTACAGTCAAGTAACCCCAAGTGTTTTCCTGGATATATTCTATGCATTATTTTAAAAGAGACTTCTTTTGCTTTGTTATTAATATAGTATTTATCCACTGTTACGCCAAGTGTTACGCCAATTCACGTCTCCAAACACAGAAGAGCAAAAAAAGCGAGCTGGAAAATAAACAATGTTATCAAGTATATTTCTAATGTAGTTACAGTATGTGAGACTCTATTTTGTAAAATATTTACATTACCAATAAATATTTTACTCTTGATATCTGTAAAATGTAGATCTTTCTCTTGTGATGTATTTCTCAGAAGCATTGCATCCATTACAACAGCATATTCCTTAGGTTTAAGCGGTTGTTTATTCAAACATTCCCTGTTGTTAATCTATTTATATATATCTATAACATCTCTATATGTTAATACATTTCCATTGTCGTTTAAAAGCTGAATAACTAATATAATATTGTTTTCAAACCAGTAATAAAAAAGGCAAGTGTCCATGAGAGCTTGTTTATTACATTTTCCATATTTTGTATAATAATTACACTAAAATAAAAATGAGAGGTCATCCAATTGCTTAATTATTGATAGTAGGGAAAAGAATTCCAAATGCATGTGCATCAATAACTTTTCACATGCACTACAAAAATGACATGACATAAACCAAAGAAATTACTAATTTATTATACCAAATTTACACAATAAAAAATGTAAATATACAAAATATGAAATATGAAATATGGCTGTTACTCTCAATATCTGTATTGTAATTGTTTTATTTGAAATTATGATTGACAGGGTCTGGGAAACCTCGGATTGTGCTGCTGGGTAAAACTGGATCGGGAAAGAGCAGTGTGCTTAAAACCATTGTGGGTTCTGATGGGAGAAGTTCTGCTACTGAAGCCTGTGAGCAAGAAGCACATGTAGGCAGAAAGAGCATGAAATTAATCGACACTCCAGGACTGATTGATGCACCAGAAGAGAAGAGGAAGAAAGAAATAAAGAAGTTTGTTGTGAAGACTGCTCCTGGTCCTCATGTGTTTCTGCTGGTGATCAGACTGGGATTGACAGATGAAGAGAAAAACCCAGTGGAATGGATTCAGAAGAACTTTGGAGAAGAATCTGTAAATCACACCATCATTCTGTTCACTCACTATCATCTGAGGGGTAGATCATTAGATGAGTACATCAGCGAGAGAAAGTTCCTACAGTCTCTGGTCAGCAGCTGCGGTCACAGATATATCTCATTCAACCTCAGTGACAGAGACGAGCCCAACCAGGTCACAGAGCTGCTGGAGAAGATTGAGAAGATGGCAGAGGGAAATGGCTGGAGGTACTACACAAATGAGATGTTTGAAAACATTTTTAAAAATATGAGAATCCGTGAAAAAATTAAGAAAGTGGTAGACATTGCAGCCAAATCTGCATCGGTAGGAGCCATGGTCACTGGAGGCATCGCCCTGGGAGTAACAGAGGTGGTCGTTTTACCAGCACTACTGATTGCAGGAGGTGCCGTGTTCATTTCTTTAGTCGTAGCTTGGAATCTAACCAAGAAAAAATTATTAATATACTTTTATAAGCTATTGTTGTGTATGATTGTTGTGATGCTCAATGTTTCTGGAGGAATCTATTGCACACAAGAGGAGAACAAGATCACCAATGTAACTGTGTAGTTCCTCATTTCCACCTATGGGCGGTTGACCTTATTAATGTGCAAAATTATGTGATGGATTCTGCTGTGTAATGAATCAGAATGACAAAGAGTGAAACGACACAGATAATACAAATATATAAATGTAAAAATATACTGCAAAAACAATGCTTTTCTTACTAAGTATTTTGTCTTGTGTTTCCAGTCCAAATACCACAAAGTTTTTACATTAAGAAGCATTTCCTATAGACAAGTGAAAATTATTTCTTTATAATCTTGTGTTTGCAGTCCTGTGCTGGATCGTTGTTTGCCTTCTGCTCCCTGTCTTTGTTCCCGTCCTTGATTCATGTTCCTGGTTTATTTTGTGAGATGCTCTGTTTTCCCCCTCGTGGGTATTTTGTTTTGTTTTGTTTGTTTAATAAATCGAATTCCTCCTGCATTTGAGTCCACGCTCCCTTTTCTCCCAACCGTTCCTGACAGTGTATGTATATACAAATGTAAGGGAATGCAAATAAGAGATATGGTGTGGAACAAAGAAAATTGATTCATCTATATTTAATTTATTATTCATGCAGTTAAGAAAGGTGTTTGATAATTATTACATTTCTGTATATGTCTAACAGGGAAGGCCATGGGTAAATATAAAATTTATTATAATGGGTTTATGTAAAGATTGTTTTAAGTTCACTTAAATTAAAAATTGTTAATTTAAATATAAATGTTGAGATTGGTATTTTTTAGTCATACTGTAATGTAACGTAATTAATGTTTCAAAGAGACATTAGTATCAGTGATACTGGCCTTCATTCATAAAAACATGCCATTACAACACATATTTACAATATACTGTCATTAAATTGTTTCTACATTAATTTGGAGAGTAAGGCTAACTGAAATTATTATTAACTATGGAAATTATTATTATTATTATTAACTATGGAAACTAACTAGCTGTCACATGAAAACAAGAGAAACTGGTGCGAGGACTCAAGTGCAGATAAATTAAGATTTATTAACAAAATAAAACATAAACACAAAACAAAACAAAACCCACAATGGGGCAAAACACATAATCAGAAAACACATATAAACTCAAAACATACCAATGCAGGGAAAACAGGAATCACAGGGAAACAGGAGAGGTAGACAATACAACGATACCACACAGACTGCAAACACAAAGGAACTTAAGAAGGGGACAAATGAGGTAGGTAATGAGGGAACACAGCAGGGGCAAATGAAACCAATATAAGATAACAAGGGGGGTGAGATCTAGACAGAGACAGGAAACTAACAAAACACCACATGTGCTACACGAGACAGGCATGTGACACTAGCGAACCGAAACAGGGAACAGAATGAAAACGAAACCAAAACAGAACAAGAACGTTAAAGTTATGAGTTGTTGATTACTAACATATCCTGAAAGTTCCTCCAGTTTGGGGGATAACCTACCCAGTTTAGTTGCTAAATCTGCTTTCTGTAACATCCCACAGGAAAATGTGACTCTTGCCAATTACTCTTCTTTCGTTTCTGTTTATTTGAGGATGAGAATATCATGCGGTCAATGCGTCTGTTTGACAGCGTCTTTTAGGAGTTTCTGCCCAGCTGTGGATTTCAGAACCACATTCTTCTCCCTCAATCAAGAAGTTATATATTTCCCATTCAGGCCTATATTTCTTTCTTTTTTCTTAGAGACACAAGATGTGGACTTCCACAGAGCCACTAAAATGTATAAAGAGCAGTGGTAAATAATGCTGCTTGTATTGAAAGTTTAGTCTTAAAGAAGTTATTGTATGTATTCCTACAAAAAATGGTTAATTCATAAATATTCACAAGTGTTCAATGTCTCATGTCCTAAATGATTTAAGACAGATATGAATATGATTCAACAGAATATGTTGGAATTATAAGATCATGTTGGCTCAGTTTCATTTGGTAAATCCATCAGGGTAATGGAATCTTTCATCACAGATGTTTGCTGTGTTCATTGTGTATTATGCATTATTATAATATTTATGTGGAGTTTACTGATTTTATCAGAGACATGGTGTGAACTTTAGGGAAACACACACCTGAGCTTATTTTAGCTTCTAATGTAAACATCAATGGGCAAATATATGTTTTGGTTTTATCCATACGGTTTATTGCATTTTTCAGTTTCTATTTAATAGTTCCAGACTGTCAGAGATAGTTAAACATAGTGGAAAAGGGTCATGCGCTTGTGTATAATACAAGAATATTCTGGTGAGTAGTATGGAGCTCATTGCTTTACCATGGTTCTGATGATCTTACTGCGTTTAGAAGTATTTGCTGTGTTTGAGTCTAAGAACGCTCATTGTTTTCAGAGTGTTTGGTGACTGATTATATGTGACAAGCTCATCCCCATTGAGTGCTGTTTACCCCATTGGCTGACCAGGAGAATTATTCATTCTATGGCTGTGTGCTCTGTCTGCTCTGCGCCCATGGTTTTAATGGATGCTCAGATCCAATGTCCAACCTGTTTTGGTATTGAGACAACAACGATTTGTGGGATTGGACCCTGAATTTCGAGGTGTTTCCCCTCAAACTGCTTTCTCAGCTATGCCTCACAGCAGGAAGGGCTGAGGGACCTCCAAAAAAGAAGCATGCCTCTTCGGCTCTCCGAGCCAACCAGGAGGCTGAGCTTTCAAGTACAGCTCAGGACCTCCAGGCTTTACGGACGGGTGCTGTTCCAGTAAAGAAGCTGATGAGGAAGACATGTATAGACTCTACTTCTCCATTACCTCGCCATGGACCTGGCACTGGCTGCAGTTTCTCTAGCTGTCCAGTTTCTTGGTCAGAGGATTTCTTGATGCCGGTTTGCCCTGACTTTACTGATATAGTTGTTTCTGCCTTTTGCTCAGCCCCAGCAGCCAGCTAGACTGGACCGGGAAGCATGTACGTTGGCAGAGATGGCTGATGCCCAGGAGATGGGCCTTGGTAACATGCTTCCAATTCTCATTGTAATTCCTGTGTAAATAGACTAAATATTATTTGTGTATCTTTTGTACCACATCTGATGTTTCACATGCTTGCATTTCTCTGCTTGGAGAAAAATGTGAATGTATTTGAGTATGAGTCGAAAGCTTTAGCTACATAATCCAACACCATTCATCACTCGCTAATAGTCTTTTTCTGTTTTCTTTCTTTTGAATCACTGAATGAATGAATCACTCACTGCTCTGGACTGAATCACTGAATGAATGAATCATATATTTATAAAATTGAAGTGCTATAATTAATTCAAATTTTGGTCTTATTGCCCATGTCTTGAAGATAATTATGGAGTTTTCAATGTCTGTGGAAGGTCAGTTATTTAAATTATATATTATTATCATGTATTTTTGTAATTTCAAAGTACAAATTACTTGTATGTAATTAAATATGTTTCTCACACCCGTTGTCACAGTGTGTTTTGGTTATGTTTCATGTTCTTAGTTTAGGCTTGTTCGACTTCACCCAGTGATGCGCAGACCGATCGGCGGCTGACTTGAAGCAGTGCATGCCGGTTAGAAATTTTGTCCGACTTGAGGCAGCGGCGACGCCACGTGACAGTGACGTATGGCATCAAAGCACAGCGAGAGTGACTCGAGAGCAGCCGGCGATAACAGCCAGTGCAGTTTCTCCAGAGCAGCTGCTCGAGGCTGCACGGGCTCTGATGACATCACAGCCGTTCCACGATTGGCCAGATTCACCGCATGACAGCGATCACGTGTGTTTCGTGTTTATTCTAAAACCTTCAGCTCCACTAATGCGCACAAATCTGTTTTTTATAACAGTAAAACCTCCTTTCATGTAGTCGCGATGTCATATTGTCATGTTTATCAAAATAAAACTGATTAAAAACGTAAACGCCACTTCATTGATAGTGTAGGCTGATATGTTGAACTTTATTCTTGTACAAACAGACGCTGTATTAAGCAGTGCATAGAGTATTACATGACAATAATGTGTCTGAAACATCTGTGTATTGCCAAATACTGCATTTATTTCACTTCAGCTGATAAAGTATGCAAACACAGCGCAAGCGTCACTGCAGGAAGCAGAAAGTGTCCGACTTCACGTCTCCGTTTGCAGCTCCTCCCCGCCTGCACGCAGCTACTCTCGCCGATCAGTTGCATCCGGCTGCAGCTGATGTCGAACACACCTAGGCTGCGTCCCAATTCGCCTACTTATACTACGTCCTAAAAGTATATACTCTTTTTGTTAAGAAAAAGTACATACTTTTGAGTGTGTAGCAGAAAAGTATGCAAGCTTTGGGACATACTACGTCATCTTTAACGGACTCTGTTGCTTAGTTACGTGAGTCCCGTCACCGTTTAAACTGCCCTGTCAATCATCATCACAGTTAAAATCCCCCACTTTCAATTTACTTTCCTACCGTATCGGAGATAAATATAGTAGCACGTTGGTCTGCCATTCGTGGGTCTTTAATGCAGAGACTCCTCTCATGTGTTTGCAAAGTTAATGGCCAAACGTATCATTACAAAAGTTCACAATGCTGCTACAGGTGAAATATAATGTGGCTAACTTTGAATAAATATCTTTTCGTCAGGTTAAATACTGATAATTGGTCACTCAAGTCCCTTTGTCTAATCCTCTCTACTTAGCCGTCAGACTCTGTTGTGGGTTGTGGGTAATATCAGCCGTTAGAGTGCGCATCGATCTGCACTTCGAATTCTGACCGGAAATAGTAGACCATCCAGGAATCTTTGGAATACTCTTTTCAACATACTACGATTTGGGACATACTAATTCTTTTTTCGAATACTATTTAGTACGGCTAGTATGCGAATTGGGACGCAGCACTAGTATCATGTTCAATGTCAGGTTTCCTGGTTGTCATGTGATTCCCATGCCCTCATGTGTTCTTGTGTCATGTTGTCATTGGTTCATTGTTTGATCATTGTTCACAGGTGTCCCTTGTCTAGTCATTAGTCCTTGTGTATTTAAGCCATCTCATGTTTGACATATGTCTTTGTCTAGTATTAGTGATGGCAAAACGAGGCTTCCTGAACCACTGAGACCTCGCAGCCCATTGCTTCAGCAAAAGGTTAATTACCCGAAGCTTCATTAATAATTGCTCACTAGTGACACCTAGCTACTGTGCAAAGAAATAGCAGACAAATCCATTAATCCTGAGCCAATGACCTGAGAAGACATTTGTCCATTGCCTGGGTACAAAATAAAATATGCATCTTTCTCTGTCTGACTCTACTTGCACAAAGACAACTGTCAGACACACTGTTAATTAATTATTTATAAAATGTTTGGATAGTGACAGTATGAACAACAAAAATGATGCTGTGTTGAGTGAAGAGCTTATGGTGGAGGCAGAGGTGTAAAGTACTTGAGTAATTTTACTTGATTACTGTACTTAAGTATTATTTTTGGGGATTTTTACTTTACTTGAGTAAAAAATCAATACTTTTACTTTTACTTAATTAAATTTTTTAAGAAAAAAAAGTACTTTTTACTCCTTACAATTTTATTTACAGTCAAAAAGTACTTCTTTTTTGGAGATCACTTCATTCTATTTTCCCTTGCTATGACCAAACCACATGAATTGCGCTGATGCCCAGTTTAATTTAAATGTTTAATTTAAAGGTATTTATTCTGCCAATGAGATTCATTTTCACATTCCATGAAATTGGTCAGAAATGTTAATTGGTCCTTTGGAAGTGACATCATGTCGCATCAATTACCACAGTGCACTGCACCTTGACCTGGGTTTCCCAAAACCATCTTTAGCCTACGTTGATCGTAGAGACCATTGGTGGCAATTGTTCTACGATCAACTTAAGCTTACAATGGTTTTGGGAAACGCAGCCCTGGAAATTAGAGTGAGAGGCTTTTCAGCACTGCAAGATAGCTTTTCAGCCCCAAAAGACGCTTGACACTCACAATTTTGAAAATCAGCTTCTACTTAAAGGGATAGTTCACCCAAAATGTACATTTACATAGTGCTTTTTTGGGTACTCAAATAGCTTTACATATAGAAGGGGGAAATCTCCTCAACCACCACCAATGAGCAGCACCACCTAATGATGCGACAGCAGCCATATTGCGCCAGAATGCCCACCACACACCAGCTTATGGTGGAGAGGAGACGGAGTGATGAAGCCAGTCGGTATATGGGGATGATTAGGAGGCCATAATGGACAGAGGCCAATTTGGCCAGGATGCCAGGGTTACACCCCTACTCTTTCTCCGACGGACATCCTAGGATTTTATTTTTAGACCACAGAGAGTCAGGACCTCGGGTTAATGTCTCAACACAAGCCTCGAATCGGGGCGTCATTTGACTGGCACGCCCCTTTTATTCTGGTGCTCTTTGACAGTATAGTGTCCCCTACTGGGGCGTTAGGACCCATACAGACCACAGGGTGAGCATCTTCTACTCCTCCTGACACTTCTCTGAAATGCCACAACAACCAAAAGGTGGTGCAAATTTCGAACCTGAAGCAACACACCGAACCGATGACGTATTAAACACACACCGAGGCCTTGTTTGTCATTGGTCACGTGATTTCTCCATTAACAACACAAGCCTCGAATCGGGGCTTCATCTGACTGGCACGACCCTTTTATTCTCGACACAAGCTCTGATGCCTCGCCTCAAATGTCACATCACTATCTAGTATTGATGTTGTAACCTGTTGGTGGTGAGTCTTTGGCTGGTCCAAGTTTATGTTTTGGTTGTTGTCAAGATCAAGTCAAGTCAAGTTATTTTTTACTTTGTTGTTTTGAGTTAAATAAACTGCACTTGGGTTCTGAAACCTTGCCTCCAGTGGACTTGATGTTACAGAATACCAGACCACCAATCATGAACCCAGCAGTTGCCTTGCTTCGCCTCCGTCAAGGCCGTGGCACAGTTGAGGACTATGTACAGGAGTTTTGTGGTCTCTGTTACATGGTGGAGTTTAATGATGCTGCCTTAAAGGGCATGTTTCTTAATGGCCTCAATGATTTTTTAAGTTACCTGATGCCTGAGAGCAATGTCCCATGCACTCTGGTAGAGTATATTGACTTTGCACTTGTGTTGAGTGGTCCCTTTTTTTTCCGTGGGAACTTTGGAGAAACCCCACCATCCCACAGTGCCTGCCGCTCGAGTGACGTCTCCTGTCCACATCCAGAGTCCAGCGACCACCTCTCCTGTCCACATCCGGAGCCAAGCCACGTCTCCCGTCCACATCCGGAGCCAAGCCACGTCTCCCGTCCACGTCCAGATCCAAGCGACGTCTCCTGTCCTGAGATGGCTCCAGCCCCTGACCAGCATCCAGATACGGCTTCAGCCATCCACAATAACGCACAATAACGACAATGATACAACTCTCTGAAACTCACACTTCTAACCAAAAGATGGCGCGAGTTTTGAACCCGAAGCGACACACCGATGACAAATTCCACACAAACCGAGGCCTTGTTTGTCATTGGTCACGTGATTTCTCTGTTAACAACACAAGCCTCGAATCGGGGCGTCATTTGACTGGCACTCCCCTTTTATTCTCGACACAAGCTCCGACGCCTCGCTTCAAATGTCACATCACTATCTAGTCACGTGTCCCGTCCACGTCCAGAGCCAAGCGACGTCTCGTCCACGTCCAGCATCCAGAGACTGCTCCAGCCCCTGACCAGCAATTCCTGAAACGTAATAAATGGTAATAAACAGTCTCAGTGCTTTTCTATGGTAGCCCAAACAAAATGTAATTAAAAATAAATATATAGATCAATGTAGTAATTGTGAATAATTGGCTTGATAAAACAAATATAATTCATAACATCTTAATAATCTTTCTACATTAATTTCGAAAATAATGGGTAATTATTTAGTGTTCATGTTCTTGAATTCTTCAACACAGTCTTTAGATGTATCATTTTACATTTACATTTATGCATTTGGCAGACGCTTTTATCCAAAGCGACTTACATTGTCTTCAAGGTACACATTTTACATTTTGTCAGTTCTACCAAAAAGACTCAGAGATAGGATGATGAATGAAGCATACATTTATTAACAGCCCAGCAAGCATAATAAAGTTTTGGCATAGGCCCCGTCCATAGTTAGTAATCCGAGGGTAGCGAATCAGCATATTCCTGCCTGAAGATGAAGGCAGGGGCGCAGCCGACCCCCCTTTAGAGGTATGGACGGAACCATCCTGGTGGTGGTGGGGAGGGTGGAGGTTGTTGTCGCATCGGCATCTGCGAACTCAAACATGTGTAAGTACGACCTTTATACAGAAAATATGAAGACGTGATTGGATAGAGATGAAATTAATAAGTGACGAAGTGATTAAGGGCCCTATTTTAACGATCTGAAACGCAAGTGTCAAAGCGCGAAGCGCAAGTAACTTTGTGGGCGGGTCTCGGCGCTGTTGCTATTTTCCCGGCGGGATAAATGGCTCTTGCGCCCGGCGCAAATCTAAAATGGGTTGGTCTGAAGTAGCTTCATTATTCATAGGTGTGGTTTGGGCGTAACGTGAATAAACCAATCAGAGCGTCATCCAACATTCCCTGTAAAAGCAGGTGCGCAAGTTCCATAATGGATTGCTATTATTATGGCGTATTTACCAGGCGCACGCCAGGAGCGATTCACAGCCGAGGAGACTGATGTTCTTGTAAGAGCAGTGAAAGACAGAGAAGTGAAGTTGTAATGTTGTACATTATGGTAAAGGTGATTTCACAGTCTTTTTTTTTTCAGTCTTTCAGTTTTTTCAGTTTTTCAGTCGATTTTTTTTCCTGGTTCTTGACGGACAAACCAATTTGTCAGATGTCCTTATATACATATATGTCTTGCCACTATTGGGCAAACAGGTCTTATCCTTAATTATTACAATTAGCCTGAATCATTTGTAAGCTAGATTTATGCCTATTTTTTCGCATCTTCATGGCACACCACAATGATTTCCGTCATCTCATGTGTTAATATTTTTGTAGTGTAACAATTTATGATTTGCAAAAATAACTGTTGCATCTGTGTAGATTACATGAGCAAAGTGTATGCGCGTTGTGCACGCTATACATTATGGTCAAGTTTCCCCCCCTAAAATAGCATAATGAACAACGTGCAACGCGCCACTGACTTTAGACTAGGTTTTTTCTGGTCAGTGGCGCAATTGTTTAATGGAACAGCAAAATAGCACCAGGGATTGTTTGCGCCGGAACACGCCTCCTTTTTTGCGCTGAACCGCCCAGGTAGCGCAAGTTCATTCACTAGTTTAGCGACGTGCTTCTGTGGAGGGAAAAGCGCGCTTTGCGCGGGTGCAAAATAGGAATGACACATGCGTCGGTGTACAAAGTCAATTGCGCTGGGTGCAAGATAGGGCCCTGAGTCTTCCTGGCAGAACTTAAGCTGAAGCTTCCATTTCTACCAGAAAGACTCAGAGATAGAATGATGAATGAAGCATACATTTATTAACAGCCCAGCAAGCATAATAAAGTTTTGGCATAGTTGCCATTTGTCCATAGTTAGTAATCCGAGGGTAGCGGATCAGCATATCCCTGCCTGAAGATGAAGGCAGGGGCGCAGCCGACCCCCAAAAGTAGGTGGATTGTAGATCCACCGGACGGGGCCAGCCTTCCCCCAAAATGGTAAATGAAAAGAATACGCGCCGGACGTGATCCTGGGGTTCCTGAAAGATAGGAAAAATAGGGGTTACCATGACTGTTTAATGAAATTGGTTTGTTTTATTTATTTATTTATTTATTTATTTTTAATTTTTTTTTATATATAGCTACTGCTTTAGCCTTATAGAGCCAGATATAGACTGATCCTTGATAGACTGAACAGATATAGCCACGTTAGGCCAGACATAGACAGACCTCGATAGGCTGACAGATATAGCCACATAAGGCCGACATAGACAAGCCTCGATAGGCTGACAGATAAGCCACGTTAGGCCAACATAGACCGGACAGATATAACCATTTTAGTCCAGACATAGACAGGCCTCGATAGACCGGACAGATATAGCCACGTTAGGCCAGACATAGACAGGCCTCGATAGACCAGACAGATATAGCCACGTTAGGCCAGACATAGACAGGCCTCGATAGACCGGACAGATATAGCCACGTTAGGCCAAAAATAGACAGGCCTCGATAGACCGGACAGATATAGCCACGTTAGGCCAGACATAGACAGGCCTCGATAGACCGGACAGATATAGCCACGTTAGGCCAGACATAGACAGGCCTCGATAGACCGGACAGATATAGCCACGTTAGGCCAGACATAGACAGGCCTCGATAGACCAGACAGATATGGCCACGTTAGGCCAGACATAGACAGGCCTCGATAGACCGGACAGATATAGCCACGTTAGGCCAGACATAGACAGGCCTCGATAGACCGGACAGATATAGCCACGTTAGGCCAAAAATAGACAGGCCTCGATAGACCGGACAGATATAGCCACGTTAGGCCAGACATAGACAGGCCTCGATAGACCGGACAGATATGGCCACGTTATGCCAGACATAGACAGGCCTCGATAGACAGGACAGATATAGCCATGTTAGGCCAGACTTAGACAGGCCTCGATAGACCAGACAGATATAGCCACGTTAGGCCAGACATAGACAGGCCTCGATAGGCCAACAGATATAGCCGCGTAAGGCCAACATAGACGGCCTCGATAGACCGGACAGATATGGCCACGTTAGGCCAGACATAGACAGGCCTCGATAGACCGACAGATATAGCCACGTTAGGCCAGACATAGACAGGCCTCGATAGACCGACAGATATAGCCACGTTAGGCCAGATATAGACAGGCCTCGATAGGCCGACAGATATAGCCACGTTAGGCCAGACATAGACAGGCCTCGATAGGCCGACAGATATAGCCACGTTAGGCCAGACATAGACGGCCTCGATAGACCGACAGATATAGCCACGTTAGGCCAGACATAGACAGGCCTCGATAGGCCGACAGATATAGCCACGTTAGGCCAGACATAGACAGGCCTCGATAGACCGACAGATATAGCCACGTTAGGCCAGACATAGACAGGCCTCGATAGGCCGACAGATATAGCTACGTTAGGCCAGACATAGACAGGCCTCGATAGACCGACAGATATAGCCACGTTAGGCCAGACATAGACAGGCCTCGATAGGCCGACAGATATGGCCACGTTAGGCCAGACATAGACAGGCCTCGATAGGCCGACAGATATAGCCACGTTAGGCCAGACATAGACAGCCTCGATAGGCCGACAGATATGGCCACGTTAGGCCAGACATAGACAGGCCTCGATAGGCCGACAGATATAGCCACGTTAGGCCAGACATAGACAGGCCTCGATAGACCGGACAGATATAGCCACGTTAGGCCAGACATAGACAGGCCTCGATAGACCGGACAGATATAGTCCGGTGGTCACGCAAGGCCATTACCGCCGTAAAACCACCACCAGTAATTGCATGAATGTACCTGATTGTTATTGAAGAGCTTGCTGAGCTTCGAGAATGGTTTTTGAATCGGGTCTGATGTATGATTCAAATGCTGAGGAAGACCATCTGCCCATGATCTTAATTGCTGATGTAGAGATTCCTCGTTCAGCAGCTGTTGTAGCTGCCCCGATCCTGAATGAATGGCCGGTATAGAGAGAAGGGGATAGACTGCAGCTTTTGATAACAGTGGTTAAGTGAGTTCTGAAACAAGCCTTGGAAAGGGGTGCTCCGTTAGGTAATATAAATAGCGGTGCGTATTTGGAAGTTATAGGCCGGATTTTAAGAAATTTCACCATAGCTGTAAAGGGACAGAAGTTATTATTAATTTTTGAGAACGTTAGGGTAACGCCGGAACCTTGAACATCAGTTTTGGAGTTCTTAAGAAAGAGTGTGAAGAATTTGGGTCCAAAGCGTAGATCGGAAAAAGAAATGCCGCGGGCAGGATCGAATTTATTAGTTTCTGAAGTGAATTCCCCTGGACGCATAAACCCGTAGAAGGCAGATAAAAACACTGCCTCTAGAAGAATATTAAAGTAAGTGGAAAGAAGGCCATTGCGTACAGAATTAATTAATCTGTGCAGTAAAGGCAAGGTAATAGGCAGGCGTTTGTCTGCTATTTTGCAGGAGGATTTAGCTAACCCCTTAAGTAGTAATCGAACAGAAGAGTCGGAAAAAAGGCTTTGGAAATTAGGATTATAATATTTAGCGTAGAATTGGATGCCGGCAAGAAGTCTGCGAATAGAAGAGATTTTAAGATTGCGATTTTCGAAATTAAAGACGAGAAAGTAGCAAACGGTCGAAATAAGAATAGGAAAAACGGAAATTTGGAAGGAGAAGCAAAAAATTAGAAAAGCAGACCATGCAGACGTATAGGCTTTAAGTGTAGAGGGAGCGACGCCTTTAGAAATGTAATGACTAGCTGATGTGAGCAGTTCATTTAATTTAGTATTATGTCTCCTAAGGGAGGGCAGGTTAAAGGATCCTGGTTGGCTGAAGGGCACAGCTGCCTGAACGTCTGAAAACGAAACCGAGAGAGTGCGTCAGCAATAACATTGCAGTGGCCGGGTATGTGTTCAGCTTTAATGATGAAGTTAAAAATAAAAGATTGCCAAATTAACCGTCTCAGAAAAGGCATAATCGAAAGACAAGATGATCTGCCTTTATTAATAATGGCGACTGTGGCTTCGTTATCGCAGAGCATCGTGATACGTTTACGTGACCACTCTGGGCCCCAGATGACGCTGGCTACGGCTATAGGATATATCTCGTAAAGCGCGGATGAAACGGAGTCTGATGCGGTTTTAGGAAAATCGTTAGGCCATTTTTCTGCGAACCACTGCCCTTGGAAGAATCCCCCGAACCCGATGGAAGGGGCCGCGTCGGTGAATAAATTAAGTTGGAGCGATGATTCAAAATCGTCGTTGTAGAAAAAAGAAATGCCGTTCCAATCGTTAAGCAATCTTTTCCAGAATTGAATGTCGGACAAGCAGCCTTCATCTAGTTGGATCTGATCGCTTAGCTTTTCCACGGAATGGGCCAGAGTTAACAACCGTGAGATGAAAGCCCTGCCTTGAGGAATTATCCTCATGGCGAAATTTAAGTGCCAGAGTAGCGAGAGCAAATCGCGCTTTGATATAGAAAGGACCGAGGGAAAAGATTCCAAAAAAAACCTGATCCTTGCGAGCTTTTCGGGGGAAAGGGAAGCTTGCATTAGAACAGAATCAAGATGAATCCCGAGAAATTCTAAAGAAGTAGAGGGTCCCAAGGTTTTCTCGGCAGAGAGGGGAATGCCGACATCACTAAAGATATGTTTGAGTATGTCTAGAACAGAAGATTGGGGAGATGGAAAATCGATTAATAAAAAGTCGTCGAGCAAATGCAGAACGAAGGGAAGCTTGCTGACGTTCAGCAAGATCCAGCACATCGCTTCAGAAAGGCTATTAAAAATATGCTGGCTACTTCTACACCCGAATGTAAGCCTTACGGCAAAATAGAATTTGGAATCCCATTTAACGCCGAAAAGTGGCCAGTCGGAGGGATGGATTGGCATAGTTTTAAAAGCATCTGTTATATCAGCTTTAGCTAGCCAAGCACCTTGCCCGGCTATCTTTATTAAATGAATAGCATTGTCGACCGAGGCGTACTGTAGAGAGAAAGGGGCTAAAGGGATGCATTCGTTCACACTCGTTGTGTAGGCGGGATGAGGGGAAGACATATCGAAGATCAGACGTTTTTTACCGGAGTATTTCCGTGTTGCGATGCCAATAGAATTAATACGGAAAGGCGAAAAAGGAGGGGAAGCAAAAGGGCCAATGACACAACCTTTATTTACCTCTTTCTCTAATTATTCAGAAACCGTGTCTGGTTCAGAAATCGCTGATTGCAGATTTTTAGCTATGAAGGAGGTGGTGAGATTGGAAAGGATGCCCACCCGAAACCCTTGAGACAGACCGGTGATTAGGTAGTCGACAAATGTCGGATCGGGGTGAGATGAGAGGTAGCTAGAGAGATTAGGAACATTAATTGAAGTAGAAGGGTGGCTCTTCAGAATTTCCTCCGAATTGGGGCTTTTCCTTGAGTTTGAGGTTTGTACCGGCGTGGGCAGACCGATTTCGGGTGCGGATCCTTGCAGAAACTGCAAATGTGTTCATATTTACAATGAGGAAAAGAACAGACAGATTCATTAAAGTTATTACATATAATCGCGCCTCTGTTTTCTGAGATGTAGCGTTTCTTGATGTCTTGTGGGAGCCTTACGTTATCAGCACCTTGGACAGCGTACGGCTCTTGTTTGTTGAATGCTTTGGGGCAGAAAGACGCTGTGTGTCCGTGAGCGCAACAAATGTTACAAGTCAGCGTTTTTGCACCGCCGAAATGGCGAACGAGCAGTTCGTGTCAGTCACAGACCAGTCTAGTCTGGAGTTGAAAAGCGAAATAAAGGAAGCTGATTTGGCGGAGAATGATTTATGATATTCGTAGAAGAGTGTGCCTCCGTATCGTTGATTAAAGTCCACCATCATGGCTAGATACAAATCCAACTCTTCCCTTCGATCTGGGTAAGCCTGACACAGAAGATCTCTGAATATGCTGAAAGCAATAACGAATTCTGCGAATGTGAGATTCCGTTGTAATCTAGGATCGGACGTTTTAAGCAAGACTGCCACGTCACCACAGTCAACCACCTTCCTGTCAGCAGCAGGCGAGGGGAGCAGAAGTGAAGCAAGGTTTATGTCCTTACCTTGGATGATTTTTGTTCTGATGTAAGGAGATACCGTAGCAGCAGCTGGAGTGACAAAACGCCTGCCGAATGTCTGGGCAGGAGTTGCTGTTGAAAGGTTAAAGGCTGGAGTTTCGGTTGGAGCAGGAACATCCTGAAATGGTGTCAGAGCTGGTTGTTGGAGAACTAGCGGGGCTGAGGAAGTAGAAGCGAAGCCCGGGGGATCACTTAATGATTTTGTCCTCCGCTGGCAGGAGGACAAAATTGAGGATTTACGGCAAAGTTATTGGCTTAATTCGGGCCATTGGAGATCGCCGCAGAGAGTTCGAATTTTGACATCCTTGATTCCAGGCGTTTGACGGTTTGGGAGAGGCTTTGAACCACTTGGAGGAGTTGAGTGTTAACTCCGTCGGGCTCGGTGATATCCGAATGAACTGGTGGCCGAGCTTGCAGTGTAGTTCTTTTACCGGGATGAGGTGACGATGACTTTGCTGTTCTCTTTCTACCGGCTTGTTTTGAGTGGCCTGACACTGAAGGAGTCGCGATATCAGAGACAGACTCGGGTGGATTACCCAGAGTATTTTGAGCGAGAAGAATAAGATCCTCTCTGGACAGACCTTGGCTGATAGGAATGCCGGCTGATTCCAGAGTACTGTGCATATCCTCCATAGACCACGTTACCCATGGCGAGTCGCGGCGTTGGAGGCGAGCGCTGCGCCGTGTTGGAAGAGGAGAGGGCGGCACTAACTCGTCGTCGGAGTCTGAGTAATCGCATACGATTGGAGTATCGTTGGACATGGTTTAGCAGTGAATGCGAGCAATTGTTGTCGCATCGGCATCTGCGAACTCAAACATGTGTAAGTACGACCTTTATACAGAAAATATGAAGACGTGATTGGATAGAGATGAAATTAATAAGTGACGAAGTGATTAAGTCTTCCTGGCAGAACTTAAGCTGAAGCTTCCATTTCTTGCGTTCCCTGGGAATCGAACCCATGAGCTTGGCGTTGCTAGTGCCACGCTCTAGTGTTTGAGCTACAGGAAAGCCTATAGCACCAAATTATATAAGTATCATTTAAGGTAAAGCATGGAGGAGAATATTATACTGTGTATGCCAGTTCAGGGAGCATGAAATGTTTTGAATGTGGGGATGTGGGGCACAAGCGTCTTGTGTGCCCGCACAGAGAACTGAATGCACAGAGGGTCAAATTGAACAACTGCATGACGCTGATAGGCAAGAAGTGATTTCCCCTTCAAGCAGCAAGTCTACTAGTCAGGGAGAACAAATGCATAGTGCAGTTAATGAGAATGTAGTGTTAAATTGAGATGGTGAAGGAGAGTATGGTTTGTCGGGGCCGTTTCAACTTCTGTTGAAAATGCTGTGCTGCTTTCAAAAGATGTTGAAAACACAGGGAAAAAAAATAGTGAAAGTGAGCCAATTGAACAGAATGCTCTTACTGCAACTTTGGAGAAGGAAGTGTTTTCTTTGTCGAATAATGGGAATCAAGTGGAAAGTGATACTGAAGAAATGGAACAGGATGAGTCAGATGGAGAAGGATTTGATGGGCCACATAGGTTGAAAGTTTTGTATTCTTTAGGGGAAATTAATAATTTCCTGGATGAAACGTTTGGTCTGTTAAGGTTGATGAGTACTTTGACTAACACCCATAAATCACGCTCTGTATATTCGAGACAACGTAATCCTAATAATCTGCGTAGTGTATCTATTTCCTCTGCTACATTAATGTCCATTCCAATTGGTCTCTGGAATTGTCAGTCTGCTGTAAACAAAGCAGACTTTATTTCATCTATTTACACTCATTCACATCTCAGTCTCATGGCTCTAACTGAGACCTGGATCAAACCAGAGGACACTGCCACTCCTGCGGCCCTCTCTATTAATTTCACTTTTTCACACACCCCTCGCCCGATTGGGAGGGGTGGAGGTACTGGTTTGCTCATATCAAATGATTGGAAATTTGACCCCGTGCCATCTCTATCTGGCAACAGTTCATTTGAATCACACTCAATCACCATCACTCACCCGGCTAAAATCCATGTTGTAGTTCTTTATCGCCCTCCAGGTCAACTGGGTAACTTCTTGGAGGAATTGGATATTTTACTCTCTCACTTCCCTGAGGATGGCACTCCTCTGGTACTGCTTGGTGACTTCAACATCCACCTTGATAAACCCCAGGCTGCAGACTTCACCCCCCCTCCTTCATCAACTCTTACAGCTGATGACTTTGACTCATTTTTCACAAACAAAACCTCTTCCATCAGCAGCCAATTCTCCACACCACAAACCGACACGCACATCTCAACAGCCATCACACACACGCTCCCCTCCTTCTCTCTGCTCTCCGAAGAAGATGTGTTCAAACTCATCCTTTCCAATCATCCCACTACCTGTCCGCTTGATCCTATCCCCACCCACCTCCTTCAGGCCATTTCTTCTTCTGTCACTCCTGCACTCACTCACATTGTCAATGTGATTGATGATCAGCTAAAATTCACTGACCAAATTACTGCAACAACCCGGTCCTGCAGATTTGCGTTATACAACATTGGGAAAATGAGACCCTTCCTATCAGAGCAGGCCACACAACTCCTGGTCCAAGCTCTTGTTCTCTCCAGAATGGACTACTGTAATGCTCTTCTAGCGGGCCTTCCGGCATGCACTATCAAACCCTTGCAACTGATCCAGAATGCAGCGGCGAGGGTGGTCTTTCATGAGCCAAAGAGAGCGCACGTCACGCCTCTCTTCATCAGTCTGGACTGGCTGCCAATAGCCGCTCGCATCAAATTCAAGGCACTGGTGCTCGCCTTCAAAGCAACCACTGGCTCTGCACCATTATACCTAAACTCGCTCGTTCAGACTTACACACCCTCCAGGAACTTACGTTCTGCCAGTGAACGACGCCTTGTGGTGCCATACCAGAGAAGCATGAAATCACTCGCACGGACCGTTTCCTGGACCGTTCCCACCTGGTGGAATGACCTGCCTATCTCAATTTGTGCGGCCGAGTCTGTAGCCATTTTCAAAAAACATCTAAAGACACATCTCTTCCAGCAGCACCTGACCAATCAAGAATAGCACTTATCATTCTATTCATTGTCTGTCTGTCTAATTTATTTAAAAAAAAAATATTATAAAAAAAAATATTGTCCTGTGTGTTCTGTGCTAGATTAAGTGAGACTTGTTACAGCATATTGTTGCCCTTGACTGTTCTAGTTGCTTCTATTGCTCTTATTTGTAAGTCGCTTGGTGTAAGTCACCACCCCCTCTGCCCCCTGGCTGTCTGATGTTCTCTGTTAACATCGCTCTGGACTCCGGGCGGCAGAGAGGAAGTGGCGCAAAACTCTACTGATCTTACCCTGTATCAGTCTCTTCTCGCTCCTTTCTCTGCAAATGTCTCCACTGCTAAAACTACATACTATCACAACAAAATCAACAATTGCTCTGACTCTCACACACTGTTCAAAAAATTTTCTTCGCTCCTTTGTCCTCCTCCCCCCTCTCCTTCATCAACTCTTACAGCTGACGACTTTGCATCATTCTTCACAAACAAAGCCTCCTCCATCTGCAGCCAATTCTCCACACCACAAACCGACACGCACATCTCAACAACCCTCAACACATCTCAACACGCTCCCCTCCTTCTCTCTGCTCTCTGAAGCAGATGTCTCCAAACTCATCCTTTCCAATCATCCCACTACCTATCCACTTGATCCTATCCCCACCCATCTCCTTCAGGCCATTTCTTCTTCTGTTACTCCTGCACTCACTCACATTGTCAACACCTCTCTTCACACCGGGACTTTCCCCACAGCATTTAAGCAGGCTCGGGTAACCCCACAGCTTAAGAAACCCTCTCTGAACCCAGCACTTTTAGAAAACTACAGACCGATATCCCTTCTGCCTTTCATTGCAAAGACACTTGAGCGAGTTGTGTTCAACCAACTCTTTATGTTTCTTGAACAGAACAACCTCTCTCCCTCTCAACCTTTCTCTCCCCAAAGTCCACCCCAAGTTCAATGATCAACCAGGAGTCGAATTATCAATTAAAAGTATTGATTTATTATGTATAACAACGACGAGTAAAAAAGGTTATCTGAGCTCAGGATTCAGAACAGCATTGATCAGCATCTCGGCCGTTCAGAATGCCTTCACAACTTTTTCATGCATATTTATATTCTTGATCTTCCGTCCCCATGCATCGTCTCCTCCAATGGGGGTGTTATGTTGGAATAGTTCAGTTAGTTATTTAACATGAAGCACACGCACAGCTGAACGGATAACCACTTTACTCGTTCTCTCTCACTCATTCTACAACGCATGCGCACCATGCAGACAAAAATGTAACCCCCTTGAAACCCCGCAAACCTAGTGCTAGAACACAACAGCCCCCCCCCCCCTTCAAGGAACTAAATAACTGTGATCTCCCAAGCCTAGCTAGAGGAAAATGAATAAACACCTAGGCATGAAAGTCAGTGATAAAGTCTTTTAGGTATGCGGGACGAGCCCTTGCTCGACTCGGCCGACCATCAGATACTGTCGACTGCGGCACCTCCTGGCCCTCCTGATACTCATCAAGCAGTGGCTGAAGAGGTTGAGGACCCACAGCTGGTGGAGATTGTTGCGGAATCACCCTGACAGGGGAACCTTGAAGTACCCGGCCTGTCCCTGTTTGTACTGGCCCCGGCGATGGTGGTGGAAAAGCTGTGCTGTGTGTTGGTCCTCCCCTAGGCTCCCTTGCCTGTGAGCACATGTTTGAGTTGAAAGGGGTTGGCACTTTCCGGAGTCTGCTAGCATGCCAGCGAGAACCATCTCTCAACAAGAAAGTGGCAAGCCCTAACTGACGATCCACCTGGAGGGGTTTAGACCAAAACGATGCCATTTTGTTGCTACGGTGGGGTCTCTGGACCCGAACCCAGTCTAGAACTGTTATCTTACTAGGTTTGGCCTTGTGTTTTCTGTCGAAGTTGGCTTTCATTCGCCTCTGGTTTGAAGTTACGGCAGCTTTGGCTGCTGTCCAGGTGCCACCTACCGTTGCAGCCGACAATTCTTATGGTCTGAGTCTGTCCAATGGCAATTCCATCTCTCGGCCAAGCATGAGCAGAGCAGGAGAGACCTGAGTGGTGGTGTGCTGGCTAGCTCTGTAATGCATCAGTGTTAAGTTGAGTGCTGTTTGGAAAGTATACCCCTGGGCCTGGTGTGCACGAATGCCGTTCTTAAGGCTTTGATTGAATCTTTCGACCCCACCATTTGCCTGAGGATGGTAGAGTGCGGCACGGAAATGCTTAATTCCTTTACTGAACAGGAAGGTGGAGAAGTCTGCAGAGGTAAACTGCGGCCCATTGTCAGAAGTGATGGTACGGGGTATGCCCCAGCGAGCAAATAGACTCTCTAGTATCTGGGTGATGGTCTGTGTTGTCACTGTTCCGGCTGGTATTACCTCAGGCCATTTAGAATGAAGATCATACACGACCACTAGAAAGCGCTGATGGTGGGGAATGCCATGACCATGAATTTCCCCACAAATGTCCAGTTGCAGGTGCTCCCATGGATGACATGGCCATGGAACAGGCTGCAAAGGGGGTGCGACCGGTTGTCCAGTCTTTCCACTGAGTAGACACGGTTCGCAGTAGGGGTGGGCGATATCTCGATATTTAAAATATATCGAGATATTTTTTAAACACGATATGGATTTTGACATATCGTATATATCGATATATTGTTTATATTTAATTCTGATTCCGCCACTTTGCTTGTTTGCCTTCTCTGTGCTTTCCTCGCCCCCCGCCTCCTTGCTTTTGTTCCCCCTCCCCTCGCGTGTTGTCATGGCAACCAGCTCGGAGGCTACGGAACTCGTCTTAAAAACAACTGGCTCCATTATATGGAGATACTTCGGTTTTAAGGCGTCGGACGAACTGCAGACAGATGTCTACTGCCATGAATGCCGACAGTTGGTTCTCAAACACTTGATACAGTTTACCTAGGCAGCATTACTTTGCGAGACAAGAACTCCCGCGACTGTACACTACGGAGAGAGAACGGCTTGCTTGCTGGAGAAGGTTACTTACTATGCCCTTGATTTGAGTTGTTTTATTTTTGAATGAAAATTCATTATTTGCATGCGTTTTAAAGCCTTGCGCGTAGGGCACCATGCGCTTTCCCGAGCGCGCGCACTAAAAGCCAAGTCATTACTGGACTAAATCTTACTGCGCTAATACTGTCAAATACACACAAGGTTAACATAAACACCGTCGGTTATGTCTAAGGTGAAAGTAAAATCGGCGTGTGTCTGTTTAGATGCGTGAAAGTCTTAAATTGACAGCAGGGCAGCCTAGTGAACACGCTGTTGCTTGTCCTTAAAGGGACAGTTCACTCTAAAATGATGTCATTATTTACTCACTCTAATGTTGTTCCAAACCTTTATTAATTTCTTCTGTTGAACAGACAGCTGATGGTAGCGATTGACATTCATATTATTTCCTACAATGGGGACCAGCAACTGCTTGGTTTCCAATATTCTTCAAAATATATGTTATGTCCAACAGAAGAAAGAACTTTATTCAGGTTTAAAACAACTTGAGCGCGAGTAATCAATGACAGATTTTTCATTTTTGAGTGAACTATTCCTTTAGTGGTTAATAAAATAACAAAAGACAAAGACAAAATCACTCACGGCTCTTGACTGAAAAACTAATACAGTAGCTTTAATAAGAATCAATGTATATTTTATAGGGAAGTCAATGTAGTGTTTTATTTTTACATTTATTAATTCAATTTCATACTTAAATGCTGCTGTACAGCTCTGAGCTGCCAGTGTAAATCTTTATAAATATATATTTATTTTATATTATACAGTACACTAGGAATGTGTACAAGGTTTTTTAAAAGTAAAGTTTTAAGTTTAAGTAAGGTTTTTCAAGTCTTTTAAGTAAAATAAAGAAAGAGTATTGCAATAAAAAAAATCGTATTTTTTCCTCCTTAAGCTCTTGCTGTTCGACTAAGAATAGAATAGAAAAAATCTGATGCGACTAGCCATCAGAACCGAACCGAACCGAAAACCGTGGTAAAAAAAAACGAGATATGTATTGAACTGTGGACGTACTGTATTGTTTCATCCCTACTTTGTTCCTACATGAACTGCCTACCTTTTTGCACTCCAATAAAAAAAAAACACTTTGTGGTATTTGGCATATTTGTTTTTGCAGTAGTTTTTGGGGGGTTATTTTTCCTGTAAAGATATCGAGATATATTTCGTATATCGAGATATAGCAAAATATATCGAGATATATTTTTTGCTCCATATCGCCCAGCCCTAGTTCGCAGTCTCTGACCAGTCCTTCAATGTCACGATCAATGCCTGGCCACCAGACCAGGTCCCGGCATCTTTGCTTGAGCTTTACAAAACCCAAGTGCCCCTCATGCGCCATTGATAAGACGCGTGCACGCAGGCTGCCCGGCACCACTGTACAAAGGCCTCTAGAGACACAAACATCGCCCCAACACGACAGTTCATTTTGTACCTTAGCAAAAGGTTTTAGGTCCTCTGCCACCCGTGTTGGCCATCCCGAGCGTATATATGTGCTCAGTGTTGTCAGTGTGGGGTCACACTTGGACTCCCTCTGCAGCTGCTCCAGGGACACTGCTTCTTGCAGAGGTGTGTGGAGCATCTGAATGAGGTCTGGCTCCATGTCATCATTGCCTGGCGAGGCTGCTGGTGTGGGTGCATCAATTGATCGAGATAAGAGATCAGCAACCACGTTGTCCCTCCCTGGCGTGAACTTGAGTTGGTAGTCATACTGCCTTAGACGCTCACCCCATCTGTGCAGACGCAGGGGTTTATGACCTGAGCCAGAGGCTGACAAGATTGTGGTCAGAGCCTGATGGTCTGTGCGGAGGGTGAAGTGCCGACCATAGAGGAAGAGATGCCATCTTTCAGTTGCCCAGACGCAAGCAAGGGCCTCGCGTTCACCTACAGAGTAGCGCTGTTCTTTGGGGGTCAAGGCTCTGGAAGCAAATGCTACAGGTCTTTCCACTCCGTTCTGCATCTGCGACAGCAATGCTCCCAGTGCCTGTGTGGAGGCATCGCAGGTGACGATAGGCTGGCTGTCGGGGTCGAAGTGAGCTAGGACAGGAGGTGTGGTAAGCTGGGACTTCAGTGTTTGAACGGCCTCGGAGCACGCACTAGTCCAGTTCCATGGCTCTTCTTTCTTTAGTAACTGACGAAGGGGTGCCGTGGTTTGGGAGTACTGAGGCAGGAACCGAAGGTAATAGGCTGTCATGCCCAGAAACGAGGCCACCTGGGAGGTGGAGGTGGGCTCTGGGATTCTGTGTATCGCCTCAATATTTGACTGAAGAGGGGCGATGCCCCTAGACGTGAGGCGGTACCCCACAAAGTCTATGGCTGAGGCTGCAAAAGTGCATTTCTCTCCATTCAACGTAAGGTTATGTGCCATGAGAGCACTGGCCACCCTGTTGAGACAATCGTTATGGGTCTGGACATCTGGCGCATGGACTACTATATCATCCAAGAATACTGCAACTCCGGGAATTCCAGCCAAAATGGTGGTCATTACCTTTTGAAAGCAGCTGGGGGCGGAGCTTAGGCCAAAAGGCATACGAGTATAACGAAATACCCCAGCGTGTGTGACGAATGCTGTGAGGTCTCTGCTAGAAGGGTGAAGCGGCACCTGCAGATAACCTTGGCGCAGGTCCAGTTTTGAGAAGAGCGTCGAACCATAGAAGTTAGCGGTCAGCTCCTCAGCTGTGGGTAAAGGGTACTTGTCTGGGATAACCGCCTTATTTACAGAGCGCAAGTCAACACAGACTCGTATTCCTCCCGATTTTTTTTTTGCGATGACCAGGTTAGAAATCCAGGGGGATGCATTGACTGGCTCAATAACTCCCGTGTCCAGTATCATTTGAAGCTCCATAGTAACTTCCTCCCGCAGGGCTAGGGGAATTCTGCGCAGGGGCTGTATGACTGGCGGCACACCAGGGTCAACTAAAGGCCTATGGGTGAATGTTTTAAGGCAGCCCAGTCCGTCGAACAGCGATGGCCATCTCTGTTGCCATGTGGAGGTGACATGGTGGATATCGGAGCCCTTTTCATCTTGAAGTGTGAATCCCAAGCTTGTAAATAGATCAAGTCCCAGAAGGTTGGCTCCACGCTCAGTAATGTAGAAAGGAAATGATGGCAGATGTTTAGAGCTGTAATGTACTGAGACCCGGAGAACGCCGAGCATCACAATCTTGGAGCTGTCATAGCCACAGAGGGAAGTGCAGGGCTGCTGTAAAGGCAGATGTGAGAAAAACTTGTGATACGTACTGGCATTAAGCAACGATGCCGCTGCTCCCGTATCCATCAGGAGTGGAAGGCTCACCTCCTCCAGCAGCACAGTACATGTCCTAAAAGCCGCCTGACCAGCTGATACATGCCTGATCTCGGTGTAGTCATTACGGACAGGTGAGGGTCTTCTTCGTGCTGCTTGTGTAGTGGAAGCCGACCAGCAAACTTTAGCAAAGTGATTTTTTTTAAACACTTTCTGCATGTCTGTCCACGTGTAGGGCAATTTTGGGCTCTTGAATTGTGTGAACTGGAGCCACAATTGCTGCAAAAGTTCAAACTGCGTTGGTTTCGCTGTAACTGTGTAAACTGCACTGAAACACCTGCATTGTTATCTTCAGTATTTTCTGTGGATAAATGACAGTGGCAGAATGGCAGGAAGACCAGAGCTGTTGCGTAGGAACGTCCGCAGGGGGGCGCGCGTCAGCGAGCAGTGTGGAACATTCGAGAGCAGCCTCCACTTGCTGTGCAATTACCACTGCTTGGTTTAGTGTCAGTTCGTCAGGTTCTAACAACAGTTTTTCCCGAGTCTTGTCACATAGTATTCCTTCAATAAACTGATCACGAAAAATCTGATCTTGAAGCGTCCCATAATTGCATGAGCGCGCCATGTAACGCAGATTAGTCACGTAGTCTTGCACGGACTCACCCGGTCGCTGAAGACGCTTGCGTAGTTTATATCGGCGGAGTATGACTCGCTGT
Organism: Gobio occitaniae; assembly: GCA_033150135.1. Lineage (NCBI taxonomy): Eukaryota > Metazoa > Chordata > Actinopteri > Cypriniformes > Gobionidae > Gobio > Gobio occitaniae. Next base: position 172,497 of record JARQWZ010003193.1, read on the forward strand.
TGGCCCGTGAAGTGTTGTGTGAGAAGGGCGACGGCTTCCTCATACGTCTCAGCTTCCCCGAGAGCACGATATATTCTCTGTCCCTCAGCCCTGAGGCAGTGACGAAGCAGAGCGATTTTCCGCCGATCTGGTATATCAACATAGTTCATGGCCTCGAGATACACTGTGAAGCCATCAATCCAGCTCGCCCATGGAATATGTGGTTTACCAGGCACGGGAAGAAAAGGGGCCGGCGGTGGTAAGCTATACTCAGCCATCCTTGTCGCCAATGTTATGTTGGAATAGTTCAGTTAGTTATTTAACATGGAGCACATGCACACAGCTGAACGGATAACCACTTTACTCGTTCTGTCTCACTCATTCTACAACGCATGTGCACCATGCAGACAAAAACGTAACCCCCTTGAAACCCCGCAAACCTAGTGCTAGAACACAACAGGGGGTTTTACAGCGTCACCAGTCTCTAGGTAGCATTCTTTATCAAAAGGATAAAACATGCACAAAAGACAGCATAGCTCTGGTATTTTTCCATATCATAAGAATACCCTTCTATGGTTTTGTTTATTCATTCTCAGTTCCTTCAGAAGTGGCTATGCAGTTTCTTAGAAATCCCCCACCCCAGCAGTTTCACCTCTACTTCACCCCGTACCATAACCAGACATATAAAACCATCAACACATATCAACCACAATCTTTTACACCTCCTACGTAAAGTAAATTATAAAGATCAACATCATCAGTAATTCAATTCATAGCAAACAACATCTATAGCAATTTTAATGCATCATAAAACTATCATTAATACTTTGAATCTTTAATGCATAATAAAAACATTGTTAATACTTTGAATCATAATGAGAAATAAAAAAAATATCCTTCAACATGCACCCAATCTGGTTTCAAAAGCGGCCACTCAACTGAGACTGCCCTGCTCTCGGTTACGGAGGCACTGAGACAGGCAAGAGCAGCTTCCAAATCCACAGTACTTATCTTACTGGATTTGTCTGCTGCTTTTGACTGCAGTTAACCACCAGATCCTCCTGTCAACTCTCATGATGATGGGCATCTCAGGAACTGCTCTCCAGTGGTTCAAGTCTTACCTCTCAGGTAGGTCCTTCAGGGTGTCATGGAGAGGTGAAGTGTCTAAGTCACATCATCTAGCTACTGGAGTTCCCCAGGGCTCAGTGCTATTATAGAATAGAAAATAATCCGGCATCCTTCTGGAGGCCTGTTTGAGCTGTTGAATGATCTGTTGTTAGATCATTGCAACATAATAATTACACAAATTAAATGTTTAGTGTACATTGATTGAACAGTGATTGACTAACCTTTATTTATTGAAGAATTGACGCGTTGTTAAATTTTTGGAGAGGTGCGCGTCAGGGTATGTCGTAGGGTACGCGCGCATCAAACAGCCTACGGCGTAGCTACGGCGTACACTCGACGCAGAAGTATAAATTGGCCTTTAGTCAACTCTGTTAAAAGTCAATGTGCTCAGGCAACCCTCTGTAACTTTACCTGCGGGTGTCGCTGTTGGACAGTGTTGTTTTATAAAAACTAGTAATTTTTACACCTTTTAATGTAACATTTTTTAATATTTGTGTGGTTTTATTTTTGTAATATTATATATTGTCTCATCCAGTTTTTTGAGGAGACACTGCCTCTCTTGCCTCCTTCTTGACAGCCTACAATTCGAGTAATAGCTTTGACTAATGATGAAAAAGGTTTAAAAATCGTCATTGTTTGACTTGTTTTTTCCTGCCACTGAGCCACAGGCGTTCACTAGAGAGGTTCCTGACCACTGTTGTAAGCAGACAGTTTGGTCACAGTTATGAATATGGGATTAAAGATACAAACTTTTTGTATTTTACTTTTACAATGAGCAGAATAATTACAACAAAAAGAAAAAAATATAGAGGAGGCAGTATCAGAATGAGCAGTCAAGCAAGACACGCACCATAGCAACACGTCATGGCAACGACATTTCAGACTGACAGACACATAAAAGATAAACTGGAATTTTCAGACTTTTGAGAGCTTTATTACTATTTTGTACATGTTATATTAAAATTAAAATTCTGTTTTATTGGCCACAATATTATTGATGATTGTTGAGAGGTCCACGTCTGATTAATTTTCAAAAAGGGCAGGTTCTCGAGCCCCCAAAGCCCTCCCATCTGCACTCGCTGAACGAGGCTCCTCCCCTCTCTGGCTCAGTGCCAAAAGTGCAAAAGCAGCGCTAATCTTAGCGGTGTGATCATGCCCTACAGTGATGATTACAATTCTCTGACCATTTAGAAGGTAGGTCAAGTCTTTCTGAGTCAGAGGGCTCAAGTCTGAGTCAAGTCGCGAGTCATTGTTGTAAAAGTCTAAGTCGAGTCGCAAGTCATCCAATTTGGGACTCGAGTTCAAGTCCAAGTCATGTGACTCGAGTCCACAACCCTGTTAAGTGCTGAAATATTCACAACATATATGAGCGCACAGTGTATCTGTCGATCAGATGTGTGTGAAAGTGTAGTGTGTTTCAGAATATAACCATCATTGTAAAAAGAACAACTTTTGTTAT